>CM050167.1:329383711-329663711 GCA_027410445.1 Discoglossus pictus
AAATGTTTACATACCATATTAAATACCATATTAAATACAATTTTACATACAGTTCATGTTTGCTTATTTGATTAAATGATGTTACCTCTTTTCTCACTTTCACCACAATTAGGAAATACAACTGTATAGGTTTTAGACAAGTAGATACATATACATGATATTTCAACAAATAACTATGACCTCTTTATGGAAAAAATAATATATATATATATATATATATATATATATATATATATATATATATATATATATATATATATATATATATATATATATAAGCTTAAAACTGAAGTTGCCAATTCCTTGTGTTTTTCCAGCCTAAAATTGCCCCATGCCACCCTGGATCCTTAACGATACAATTGTTAGCCAATAAATATCCAGTGTTTTTTTCAATATCAATATACTGAAAATATTTTTATATAACTATCTTATTATCTTTTTTTTTGTAATGTAAAAAAAATGACAAAACTAGTTTTATCAATGTATTAGTATATTATTTGAAGTCAAAAGAAAAAATATAAAACAACTTTTACATTTCCTAGGCAAGTAACATATACATGCTTACACATATAAGCAAACACAGGATTCTATAATTTCCTTCAAGAAACAGAGACAGTTCCAGGATCTATCCTGTTATGGTGTCGGGACAGGTCCTGCCGCTGGAGTGCGGCCTCCAACCGCTTGATGGTGCTGACGATATTTTGCAGCACTGCCGATATGTGAAAAGTTCTAAGCTTATAATGTTAGACTAATCCTAACCTTCACCCTAACCGTTTACCTAGGCCTTGACTCTATGATATGGCACTGGAATATCGTCAGCGCCATCTAGTGGGTGCTCACCGCCACTGCTGCCTTGTGCTGCGCTACCATAACAGGATATTTCCTAGTTCCATTCCATACATATAAGAGCACTGTATTTTATATTAAGTATGTCCAGCTACCAAGGATAGGAAAATTCAAGGTAGAATTAGTTAAAAAATTCTGTTAAAAAATAACTGTTTGCAGATAGTGTTTTTACACCAATATTTTGATGCCTTAAACAGACTATCTACAGCTTATATTTTAAAAAAGGTGTATAAACCTTTAGTGTGTGTTTTTGCTTAATTTATGCTAAAGGTGGTTTCTTTATTAAGGTAGCGCAGAGACCTTCCAGATCCATATTAAAAGGATACAAAAGGTTCCCTAAGTGTTTGATGATTAGATATACAAACACACAGTGGGCCTCATTCAATTGGGATTTAGTCAATTGAATAGGGCTCTAAATAAGCACATAGCATATTTTTTAAAGAAGTTTTTAGTTTGGTAAAAAACTTGCTTTTGGATAGATGCTTACTTACTAAAAACTTCTTTTAAAAAAATATGTTATGTGCTTATTTAGACCCCTATTCAATTGGCCAAATTACAATTGAATGAGGGCCAGTGTTTCTATTGGTACTAGATATACTAGCCAATCACAGATTGTCTTTCAGCAGCATTTCATAAAATAGTGTGGAGACATGATGGGCATCATAAATAATAGCTACCGTATATACTCAAGTACAAGCCGAGTTTTTCAGCCCTTTTTTTAAGGCTAAAAAGGGCCCCCTCGGCTTATACTCGACTCACTCTCCCCCCGTGTCTCTCTAACCCCCAGCTTGTGTCTCTCTACCCCTCCCGTGTCTCTCTAACCCCCCCGTGTCTCTTTACCTCCCCCCTCCTCATCCTCAACCCCCCCTCATTCTAACCCCCCTCATACTACCCTTTCTAAATACCCCCCTCCCCTCTCCTCTCCCCTCTCCCCTCTCCTACCTGCTCCGGCCTCCGCTCCTTCCGGGTCTTGAAGTGGCTAGCGCGCATGTAACGTCACATGCGCGCCACGTCATTAGCATATACCGGGTGCCGGCACCCAGTATATGCTAATGACGTGGCGTGCACGTGTGACGTCGCGGCATTAGCATATACCGGGTGCCGGCACCGGTATATGCTAATGAAGTGGCGCGCATGTGACGTCACATGTTCGCCAGCCACATCAAGACCCGGAAGGAGCGGAGGCCGGAGCAGGTAAGTGAGGAGAGAGGGGGGGAGGGTATTATTTAGAGGGGTAGTATGAGGGGGGGGTTTAGAATGAGGAGGGGGGTTTAAAATGAGGAAGGGGGGTTGAGGATGAGGAGGGAGGTTGAGAATGAGGAGGGGGCTGAGGAGGGGGGCTGAGGAGGGAGGTTGAGGAGGGGGGTTGAGGTTGAGGATGGGGGGGGTTGAGGTTGAGAATGAGGAGGGAGGTTAAGGATGAGGAGGGAGGTTAAGGATGAGGAGGGAGGTTGAGGAGGGGGTTGAGGATGAGGAGGTAGGTTAAGGATGAGGAGGGGGGTTGAGGAGGGGGGTTGAGGAGGGGGTTGAGGAGGGGGGTTGAGGAGGGGGTTGAGGAGGGGGTTGAGGAGGGGGTTGAGGAGGGGGTTGAGGAGGGGGGTTGAGGTTGAGGAGGGAGGTTGAGGAGGGAGGTTGAGGAGGGGGGCTGAGTAGGGGGGGCTGAGGAGGGGGGGTTGAGGTTGAGGAGGGAAGTTGAGGAGGGAGATGAGGAGGGAGGTGAGGAGGACTTGAGGATGAGGAGGGGGTTGAGGTTGAGGAGGGAGGTTGAGGAAGGGGGTTGAGGTTGAGAAGGGGGTTGAGGATGGGGGGTTGAGGATGAGGATGGGGGTTGAGGATTAGGGGGTTGAGGATTAGGGGGTTGAGGATTAGGGGGTTGAGGAGGGAGGTTGAGGATGAGGAGGGAGGTTGAGGAGTTGGGTTGAGGAGGGAGGTTGAGAATGAGGAGGGGGGAAGAGACACAGGGAAAGGAGAGGGGGGAAGAGACACAGGGAAGGGAGAGGGGAGAAGTGACACGGGAGAGAGAGGGGGACACAGAAGGCACAAAAGGGACACAGGGGGCAGCACATTTCCCACCGTCGGCTTATACTCAAGTCACTCATTTTACCCAGTATTTTGTGGTAAAATAGGTGCCTCGGCTTATACTCGGGTCGTCTTATACTCGTGTATATACGGTATATATTATCTAGCACTTAGGCGCCTGTTTATGACGGACTTCTTTCCAGTCTCCTAGAGAGATACATTATACTTTGGAAAATGTTTAGGAGCCAGAAGCACAAATTATAGGATCCCTGGCTCCCAAACTGCCAGGTATGTTTTTATTTTGTCTCTCTATCTCTCTGACTTGTGAATTCATGCAGTTTGGCTTAATTTCCAATCTCAGTTTTTCAAGACATTAATTTCCCAATGATCATAAGCATTTACAGTTCTCAAGAACACATTGCACAATACAGATTACAAAATCTACAAAGAGGTGCTAACATACTGTATATACCCCAGGGGAAAATGCTTACTGTGCCAGATTTACATTCCTGTATCTGGTTTTCCATTGAGAAATACTAAAAAAAATCATTTTACTTTTAATTACAATTAAAGCAGATGTTCCAAATATGGTATAGGTGTTTGCGTCGTTCAGTCATTTCCAACTCTCCATGACGTCATGGACCGTAACACACCATGCTGATCCACTTGGTATTCATGGCAGATATATTGGAGTGGGTATTCCTAGGTGGTCTCCCATTCAAGTAGTGACCAGGCTCAACCCTGCATGGCTTCAGGGTGGTGTGACCTCTTGGTTCCCTTACTGGAATCGAACCCAGATTGCAGTGGTGAGAGCGCTGAATCCTAACCACTGGTCCACCAGGAATTTAGGTAATTACAAGTATTTAATAATTAGAAAGGAACATGGAAGGATTTCACTAGGAATATAATATACCTATTTATCTCTTTACTTTTATGTACTTTATTTGATAAAGAAGTGCATAAAAGCTCTGTTTTTTCCTGCCTAAAACTATAGTATTTGCACCTCTATAGCTCATGCAGCACATGAATACACAAATTGTGAAATGCAGTGCTTCAAATTAGCCAATTAGTGGCCTTTTTCAAGTGTTGCCAGGGATACACTATCTTCACAAGCTGCAAAGAGGAAAAAACAATTAGGAAGTATTTTTGGCTGAAAAGCAGAGGTCTTAAGCACTTCTTAATAAAATAAAGTACACAAAAGTAAATAGATACACAGGTATATTATTTTCTTAGTGAAATCTGGAAACCTTGTCCCTTTAATCTAGTGTACTTCTACAGCTATCATCTGATGATCCTCTCTGCTCCAGGTCTGTTCTGTAACATTGGCATAATTGACATTTACAAGATCCACAGACAGATCTTCCCAGACAGTGCTCGGATTCCTTATATACTGAATAGAATTACAAAGAGTACAATGTAAGACGTTCATTTGGAATTTCAGTACGAAGGACCAGCCACATATTTTTATTAGATTTTGAAGAACTACATTTGATAGTGGGCAAAATATTTAAAAAATTGAAAAAAAAAAAATCAGCCTTTTAGCTTATTTATTATTATATGAAATTATTTTGTAGGTGCACGTGGCGTTTTTGTTTCTTTTAATTAGATCTACAAGTGGGAGGTGATTTGAATATAAAGATGGATCAAGAATGACACAAATGCATATATGCTTGAAAACTCAGTCCAGGATTGGACTTTTTTTCTTGATCTGCTTATGGAGAAGGAAGAAGACCTTGAACGTGCTGAAGTTTTAAGACGCAGCAATGGAAAAGTGACTGTCCTAAATGCTACTACTTTCAATATGACACACCTTGCTGAGAAAGCAGCTCAAATATGTAGCGTAAATTAGGAAATACAGCAATACCCAGTTTAGCGCTCCACCTGTGTTCCTGCATGCATGAGTGATATGTGAAACAGCATTAAAAATTAGCATTTTATCACCATAGCACTCAGACAGCTCTATGGCAAATCGGAGGGTTCTGAGCAGGGATTTACTTTATTTGATTTATCAGTTCTCAAAGGGGTAGCGCTAAGCAGGGTATACCTGTAGAAACCCACAGTTAAAGGCATATCTAAGTATCCTGGATTATGAATGCATCGGATAGAGGAAAATTAGTAGTGTATGCAAAAAAAATGTGCATGATAAAATACCCAAAATAAACATACCTTGAAGTTAGCAAAATGTCTTGTAATGTCTGACAGTCGAAAATTAGATTTAAAAACTAAGGCTAAATTAGCATTAAATGCATAATTTGTTTTGGCCAACCAGGAGGAGGCTCAGGCAGCAGATGCATTTGAATTAATCTCTGGGGTTCCTGTTTGTGCTGCAAAGCAGCCTGTGATATGTAGTGTGTCTGTGCTGATCTGTGGTGAAGGGCGTGGGCAGCACAGAGGGCAGGAAGCACATCCCAGAAGTAACTTCAGGACTGACAACAGTGCTCTCCTATTGGCTGAGGAAGGCACAAAAGGTGTGTAATTAGTTAAAAATCGATCCCCTATTTATTTTTTGGAATTGACTATTTTGAAAAACTGCACTTCCTGAAGTTTGAATGCACAGGTAGTGTCTATCTGCACAATGGAATTTAGGCAGTAATATCTGACAGTGCTCTCTGCTTCTCTCTTTTTTAATTTCTCAGGAGTTTATACCCTGTAAAGTGATGAGCATCTCTTTAAAACCTGCAAAGATAAAAGCAAAATAGAGCCACTCTGTGTAGAATAATTACATATAAAATTATAGAAAATGTAAACACTGAATTTATTTAATGTTTTGCTTTTTTTATTGCTCATTATCATAGGTCTTCAAAAAACATAAAAAAAAATATTTGACCAGAATGGTTCTTTAAAAGGGCCACTTAATTCAGCACAAAAATCTCCTGAAAACATGTTAAAATACTTGATAAACAAATCTGTGTTTACATGAGTCACTGTCTGCCCCCAGACAGACCCACAACTATAGATCTATGTAGTGAGCAAAAGAAAAGAAAGAATTAACTCTTAATAAATCTATCTGTGCAGAGAATGTAATGCTGGAATCACCTAAACAGGTCAGTTATGGGCTAACTGGTAAGTGCAGTCCTGAGTTCAGGGAAAAAACTCCTATCAATCACTGTCATCACCACATTACTTATGCAACAGCAACAGCCAGTAGGCAGGAGAGACTTTGCATGTAAACAGACTTAAAACTTTAGATTTTTTAGCTGTTATTAGTATAATTAAAAAATAGATTATTTTAGCATACAATATTATGAGTACTTTCACACCATGAAGAGCACTTAAAGTGAGGTAACTTGCCTTTTAATTTATAGAACGCCAACATCTTAACATGTTGAAATGTTAAGAAGTATCTAACAATGTATCTTTTTTCAAGAATGTAACCATCTTGCTTTCGATACTTGAAATGTTGCAAATTATAATGTCAATTTTAGAACAAATACTTTGTTTAGAATACATTACTGATTGTGTTTATTATTAAGTACTTAAAGGAACATGGATTTCACTAGAACCATTCACTTTTATGCACATTATTTTATTAAGACAAGCTTATACACTGTATTTTTCTGCTACAAAAGGGCAGACCCAGAGAATGCAGTGCAGTGCTTCAAATTAGTCGGTCAAAAAACTCTCTCAGGCAGCATGTTGCAAAATGTTGCCACTGATTAATTACTATGAGACACTGCACAACTTGTACTTAACAGTCTTCATGATCTGCAGTTGGGAATTATTTATAAGATTTTTGTGCATAAAAAAAATACTTTTTAAGCACTTTTTACAGATGGGTATATTATATTCTGAGTAAAACCCAGAAACCTTTCAAGTTCCTTTAAATGCTACAATTGTGTGTATTACTTGATCTTCAGATTTATTAAGGGTAAATGTTATGGTTACAGGCATGTGGGGATCACCTCTGAAATATATGTATGGGATCCAAGTATCGTTAGAAGTAACAAAGAAAAAAAAAACATACATATCACAAGCCTATTTAGCTGTGGCACAAATATTTGTCAATTATATAAAATATAGATTGTCTTCTTTAAAAGATTTTGTCTTTTGGCACAGTAAGTCAGGAAAAAGATCTCTGGAATGAAGATATTCAATTTTGTGAAAACCGATGTTCAAATGGATAACAGAATTTCTTAAGCAAATGCATATTCACTTACGTTTGCAGCTAAGTGCTTCAAGGAGTTCACACTCAATCACGGTAGCAGCCTTATTAGCTACAATTGCTTATTAGGACAAGGTCCATGAAAAGAGCTTTCTCCAATTGCCCACACACTATTACTTCATTGCATGTTCACAAATTGTTCACAGTCTTCCTATTCAACACATATTACATATCTGCACCTTCATATTTCGGCACCTTAGTTACGGCATTTAATAGGAACTTTGGGATAAAGGTGTAATGTAGAGCAGAGTTTCCAACCTGTGGTCTACAATCTACCAGTGGTCTCTCGGGTTCATTCAGGGGGCCCACAGTACAACAAGTAAAGCAGGATAGAAGGGTCAAAACTATTCCAGAAGTGCACAGATCATTACAATTGCAAAAGAACCAAAAAAAATATTAGTTAGCCAATAAATACATTCAGCAGTAATCAAGTGGTCTTCCAAAGGTTTTTCCAATAGACCACTAAAAGTTGACAAGGTCTTGGAAGACACATTCAAAGCATTTTCAGGCACTATATACATAAACTTCAGTACTCTGCAATCATATCCTTTCATTTGACATTCAGCCAGGGTTGCTGGGAGGAAACATTTTTCTGTGTACCAGATGCCAGAAAATCTAACATGTGGCAACTGACCACAACACAGAAAAATCACACTAGTGATGTCTGTAATTATGTATCTCTCCAGTGCTCTGCAGCCTTTAATTCACAAACTGCACAACATGGGGAGGAAAAACTTACAGAAACAGAGGATTAGTTCCCGATTCATATGGACATTTTCTCTATGAGGCTTCACAAGTGAATGGATGAAATATTGTTTTAAAAACGACCCTCTAATGTCAAAAGGGCTACCGAGCAGAAAATATGTTAACATACCGGCCAAAAATTATTGTTTATTTATAATACAGGCATCACTATTTGTTGAAGATCTAAAAATGCAAGTAAATATGTGGCAGGGATTTTGTCACCCCAAAAACATCTGGAGTCCAGACATCTGCAAGTGGTCGCCTGCTGATTTCTGTGGCCCTCTCACAGCCAGGGAGAATTTCCTTGCAAACCTATTATTAAAATAGCAGCCCTTATATATTCAGACCACCAGCTCACTAGCCAATATAAATCCAGCTTACCAGCTCACTAGCCAATATAAATTCAGCTTACCAGCTCACTAACCAATACAAATCCAGTTCACCAGCTCACTAACCAATACAAATCCAGTTCACCAGCTCACTAACCAATACAAATCCAGTTCACCAGCTCACTAACCAATATAAATCCAGTTCACCAGCTCACTAACCAATACAAATCCAGGTCACCAGCCAATATAAATCCAGCTCACTAACCATTATAAATCCAGTTCACCAGTTTACTGGCCAATATAAATCCAGCTTACCAGCTCACTAGCCAATATAAACCAATATAAATCAAGTGGATTTAGAATTTTGAAAAGTGTAACCCTGTTTTACAGCTGTGTACTACAAAACGAAACTCCAATTCTGACCAAAAACATAGCTTACATTGTACAAGATTGTAGCGGCCTCTGGTATAAGTATATATAAACTTTTGTTTAAGACTAATTAAACTGTAAGTGTTGGAATATTTGCTTTACAGAAACAAAATAATAATTGAAATTTACAGATTTAGGTTTAATAAATATGCCAAAGAGCCCATTCTTGATTTCCACTGCACATGCTTCCTGTTCAGTATTTCTTTTACATTTATGTTAATGTTATTCACACTTCCAACTGGGATTCTAACAAATCAGACAATAAAAAGAATAAACTTTATTGATCATTATTTATCTTTCTGGGAGTCCAGGCTATTAAAATGTGTTCTTCTGGCTTCTAAATATTTTTTCCAAAGTATTATGAATAGCTTTCACCAGGCTTTTTTGTTTTAGACATTTTTGTAGGATAGAGAATTACTCCCCAAAGCCGCTTAAAGGACAACTGGAGCATCATACTTACAGTATTCTCTTATGAAGAACTTGACTTGATAATGTGCAAAATCTTTTGTTTTTTTAATATTTAAAAAATAAATACCATCCAATCTTTACTTTTTAACCAAGACATTGTCTGTTTCTAAAAGGATTAGATACCTGGGAGGAAATTGGAGGAACTGTAGATTGAGATAGGATCTGTATTCACTCTAAATAGCACACTGGGCAATAGAAATCTATGGAAGAGTAAACCCCTGAAACGATAACCCTCCTGCTCAAGCAACAGGCAGATTATTAGTCTAAGAAAGAACCCTCCATGACAAATATAAATATAACATTTTCTAAAAAAAATGTTGCCTGCTCTTGTCTTATATAGTTGCCAATGTTATTAGTGTTTACATACCAATGCACACACACACATTGAATGGGCATTATAGTGGGATATTGTCTGATCTGTATTTCTATGTTGTTGCATCTTTGCCAATATTATTATTATCTTTTATATGTAATACAGTTGCCTTTCATGGCCAGTAGCAATACTTTTTCCCAGTATGCACATGGTGTTACTGGGCTACTCATATGGGAGTATCCTTATATTTGACTATTAGGAGGTTGCTTTACTAGTTCTCGCAGTTAGTTCTGCATTTATCTAGTGGTGTAAATAACACACAAACACACACCTTTGTTTAGTAAATAGGTGGAGAGTAAACAACATCTACTGAAGCACAAAGACAACTGCAATATGTAAGCAATATTCTGTATTCATTACACTATTTACACAATAAATGAGACTGATACTGAATCATGCGATGGCACAGAGCCACAAAACATAACCTGATGTTCAATATCAGATCATTTATCATCCACTTAAGTCAGAGAGAGACCTATGCAGCCAGAAGATCCATTACGCAGAATGAATGCGTCTTAGCAGTAATGCTATTTGAATATGAAACATATCTACAAGGGAACAATGTATCCAAAACAAAATGCAATAGAAAATGTCTAATGTTCTCTAAATTTCACAATACAGAATATTGAATACATTTTTTTATTTTAAAATTTTACTTGGGATTCGCAAATACCACTGAAACAAAGTTTCTAAAAAACACTCAAAATAGTAGAAGAAATGGCCAATCTTTTCACGACATCGTTACGTTCAGGGTTTTACACCCCTGGCCCTTGTGGCAGAATCACAGCATATATTCAGGGTACATGGTTTGACAAGGATTGGGATAGTCAATATCTAAGTCCTTTTGCTTTAATGACATGGCTCATGCCCTCGAGGACAGGAGTTTTCTAAAGTGCTATGGAGACACTTGTTTATCAAGTATGTACCCAACTAACAATATCAGAAACAGAGTTTTTCTTTTGATTTTAACGACCCTCCCATGTCTTCTCTCTTGTCCCCTTTCCCCTTCCACCCCTTTTGCTAGAGTGATTTTGAACATTTAGTACAGGGCAGTAGTGCTATTAAAGCGACACAGTGGAGTTCCAAATATGTAATGATTTAGATCCATTATGGGCTGTCAGTCAGCCTTTCTGATCCATCCCCAAAAGGAGATTGCAATCATTTGTTAATGAGATAATTGGCATAAGTAACAGATAAACCTCTGGGGCATTTGATCCATCGCCTTCTATACAGTTGCCTGCACAGAAATAGATCAGTCACACTCAAATGTGCAAGCAACTGCAGTCAAGACAAAGGAAACATCAGGGCTTATTAGTAATTAATGTTAATTTTCTCGCATTAACAAAATATTACAATCTCTTTTAGATATGGATCAGAAAGGATGATTGACAGCTCTATATTGCAACCTTCAATATTGTAGCAGAATGCATTTAAAAAAATAATAATATTCAATTGATAAAGTATTTGTTATTATCTATCATTTTAAATTGTCCAATATTTGAAACCTCCACCGGGTCCCTTTAATTCCAGCCATGACTGTGCTCCATGTTCTCTCTAACCTTTGAGCATGAAATTGAAAGAAGGATGTTATTAAACTCTCTAGATTAACAAGTTGGTTATAATACTTTTTCATTTCCAAACAAGAATTTGTTATTTATGTGGCACAACATTTTTTAAAATCCAAATTTATTCATGAGGTATTTGGAAGAAGAATCATTTAAAGTTTTGAAAATGTATCATTACACTATGGTATAAACACAGTGGTACCTCCATACTCGTCTACGTCAACACTCATCGACTTTGGCACTAGACACTTGCGCCACCCCGCATTCTGTCTCTCCATGCTTACATCATGAGTCTTAAGAAGGCTAGTGATACCACTCAGCAGAAAAGAAAAATATTGATAACCACTATAGACCGAAAGAGAGAGAGAATAGCCAAGTATGAGAGTGGTAGCCGCGTGTGAGATCTCGCTGCTGAGTACAAAATGCCTAGAACAACGATCGCTACAATACTGAAAAATAAGGAAGCTATTAAAGGAGCCAATGTGGCTAATGACGTGAAGGCTGTGACTAAGCAAGGGTCAGGGACATTGGAGGAAGTGGAGAAATTGGTATACATTTAGATTAATGAAAAACAGTTAGTGGGTGATAGAATTTCCCTAGGCAATAATTTGCGAGAAAGCAAAATAATTGATCTTTTAATGGAAGAAGATTCCTCTTGCAAGCAATAACCTCTCTCCTCCTCTCCTACATCAACACAATCCCACTGGGCCCTCAAGTCCTCTCAGTACAAGTAAAGTGAGGTTAAATGATATTGTATTTTATCTGATTATTGCTTTTTATTTATGTCTGTTTAGTTTTAAGGTTTTGAATCAAAAAACATCACTATCGAGTTCAAAGTAAAAATATGAAATTTCTAAGGTTCAGAACGGATTATCTCAATTTACATTGATCCTTATGGGAAAAGCTTGTTTGGTACTCATCGTTTCCAGTACTCAATCTGCTGCATGAAATGGATTAACGTTAAGTACCAATCTACCTTAAGATTAAAATTTACCATAACACAATACCGAGCCAATCTATTTGGATCAATGCGTAAAGTGACCTTACAAAATGATTTCTGAAATGTTATGACTGGATGTTTCAGTTATCAATAATACCAACAGCAGGTTTCAAGGCGATTGATTTAAAAAAGACTACAACATCTAATCCAAGTCTGTGGTCTACGTTTCTCTGCTTCAGTATTCTTACTTTTCTTAATAATATTTCACTCCTGTACTTTCTTGAAAATGTATCGCATTCCCATCTCTGCTCAAAAGCTTCATGCTACACTAAATGATATTATGTTATGCATGCAACCTTCATAAAAATAATGGAAAGCAATTACAAAGAAGAGGAATACACAGGCAGCGTGACAAGAATAAAATAGCCTGATACAGGTCTGCCCCTTGTAGCTCATGTATACAATGTGTCTGTAGTACTAGATGTACTAGCCAATGAAAGTAACATGTTGCTGACACCGTCTTTCACTGGCTAGTACATCTAATAATATACTCAGTCACTCATGCTCATGGTCTCTTTAAGGCCACATCACATTTCATGCATTTGGACGGCCATTGTCCATATTGCTCCACTATAGACATACAACTCCTCTAGAGGATCACTGATACCAAAGATGTTCTATATATTTTTTTTGACTAACAAAGCTAAACAAATTAGCAAAATGTTTATTTTTTTTAGGAAGCAAAAAAGAAAAACATATTAAGGCCTATGATCTGTATTTGTGGGAGGGATGAACTGTAGATAGCCTCAAACTCCCTACCTGGCACTAATCCCTTCCACCTCACCCCATTTATTAAAACATGTTTAGTCTAGGATGGCCCTCTTAGCAGGTCAGCCTTCGTAAACAATTTCCACCACACAATTTACACTATCATCCCAACTTCATTACACTTTATATTCACGCCCTGACTACAAATAAACATAACCTGTATATTTTAGCTTTTATATGTAACTAGCGAATTGCCCGTCAAAAAATGACGGCAATGAAATTGTAAATGAGCTAATGCTGTTTGGTGTATAATAAAACATTAATAAATTAATATACTTTACCTATTTTTAAGTAATATATGCAGGAAGCGTTGTGTTGAAGAGCTGACAATCTGTTTTGATGTTGCTGCAGCATTAGTGGTGTGGAGCTGCTGTGTAAGCGTGCTGAACGTGTGCAGTGTAATAGTGTGAGTGCGCGAGACCAAACCGTTAGCGTAGTGGTGTACTTCCGCATTGTTGTAATATGGCGGGTAATGTGTGGTATGCGTCTTTGCAGAATATCCGTAGGTCTTTTGTGGTGTTTTGTGTGTTTCGTGTGGTGTTTTGCGTGTTTCTTGTGGTGTTTTGCGTGTTTACAGTGCTGTAGCCTCGTTTTCGTTTTGTTCGGCGGCCATTTATTCTCTCGCTTAAATGTTCCTGAATCAGTATCCTGAAGAGCTATCAATCTCTTTCGATTTTCCAGCATCCGAAAATGTCCAGTCACACTGTCATCACCTCAGGAAAAGGTGTCAGTAATGTGTCAATTGTGCCCTATATATAGGTTTTTGCGCGAGCCAAATGCATTGTTTTCGGCGGGAAATACGGGTGCGCGAGCGAAATGCATTGTTTTCGGCGGGAAATACGCTGTTGCTCGAGACCAATGTGTTGTTTTCGGCGGGAAATCGGAGTTGGCGCGAGACAAAGGCGGGAAATCGTAGTCGGCGCGAGGCAAAGGCGGGAAATCGTAGTCGGGCGATGAGGCGGTTTGCGGCCGTATTTTTTTACTACGTTTTAACGGCTCGCCTCGCTATGCGAGGCTCGCCTGCAATGAGCGCCTGTGGCGCTCATTGCCAAAGTGCAACGGTTTAACGGCTCACCTCGTTTCGCGAGGCTCGCCGGGCGATGAGCGCCTGCGGCGCTCATCGCTAATCCCGCAAAATTTCTACGGCTTAACGGCTCGCCTCGCTTCGCGAGGCTCGCCAGGCGATGAGCGCCTGCGGCGCTCATCACTAAGCTCGCTATTCGTACGGACCACGCAAACAGCGTGACGACGACTCGTAGCAGGACAATTATAATATGTGATTATACTCTACTGAGAGGTTCTATTTTCTTTTCCGACTTGATCCGATGCCCTTGTAAACTAATTAGCATTCAATTTGTGTTGTTGAGAGCACTGACAGTTTTAGCTGCCCCATTCATATTGTGCATATATAATCTTCCTGTTCCATTCAAAGTCTCCTCCCACATCAGGAAGTTTGGGCCAAAGTTTTATCTGCTTTGTCTTTTTAATGATATCTTGGGATTCAGCCAAGGAGCTGCACTGGCAGCCATGCTATGTGCTCTAAAGCAGAAAGCAATTTAATTTCATATAAAAATTTAATATACTGGGGGCTGTACTATATTTTTTTAACTGTATTATAAAGCATGTTACATGAATAAAAATGTAGTTATGAAAAATACTCCATTTCAAATATGACTACAGTGGTCCTTTAAGACATGCAAATAACGTAAAGGTTATCATTCTGCCATTTTTCCCCTTTTTTGTGTAGTATTTTCCAGTGTGTGTTGACATAAGGAATAGAAGAGCTGATTAGAACATTGTGCTTATGGCTGATAAGGACTTAGTGGTGACATGTATTATGCATCCAAAATAAGAGAACGTGTCTGTGATCTCACAACGCCTGTGGTCTGTTATTGGAAAAAAACTAGGAAATATATATAACTTTGTGAGAGATGATCCTAACTGGGTCCCTGATTCCATAGCATTTATTGATTATATTATCACATGTGGTTCCAAAACTCAGGAGAGCTTACAAAGTATCTCAAGTGGCTGAGATGAGTGGCTTTGATCTTAGATTTTTCCCAGTGCATAATAAATCAAGGCATGCACAACTCAACCATTTGAGATACTTCATAAATTCAACCCAATGTCTGGATCTTGGACCCAGAGCACAATGAACACAACCCTAACTACTCTTCCATTTACATGCACTCAACATAATGAGCTACAAATGATGTATTAAAATCAGGGGCATATTTAGGTTTTATGCTGCCCTAGTCAGATTTGTGCACCCCTAAGGACCAAGTAATACCTCAGTCATATGTTTACCACCAGAGTATATGTGGATTTCAGGAGATTTTGAATCAAACAATTTTTTTTTTTTTTTTTTTTTTAATCTAAATTATTGTAAATTTATGTAAGAATAAAGTCAGAAAGTGCCACGTACTTGGACAGAATAGTCTCTGCATATGGACATTTCTGTGCACATTCCATAGCATTTCATTGACAACTGCAGGCAGCCTGCTGCCTCTAGAAATGTGCCCTAGGCCTGGGCCATTGTCCATGGTAATGATTGTACTCGGCTTATACACGTCATAAAAACGAGCACAGATAATGTTCTGCGTGTAGACAGATACTTTTCTGTGTAAACATACACAACCAGGAACTTTTCTTAATGTAGACACTTGCAGAAAATGAAGATACATTTCCCTCCTTTGGTCTTTTAAACATTTTGACAAACGCAGTACTGTCCTGCTATAGCCATTATATTAGTAATATGCAGAGTGATATATATATATATCACATAATTACAGTGCCTTGCAAAAGTATTCACCCCCTTTGACTTTTTACCAAAATGATGTGCTTATAAACAATAAAACCTAGTATTGAGAGATTCTGGTATTATTTTTTCCAGCACGTTTTAGTAAATGTAGTAATCTTGCATCAAAGTTTTTTCGAAGCCCGTGGGCAACCTGCATGAAGATCACTGACCACGGATGGTCTGAACATCAGAATTTGTGGAATCACTGTCATAACACACTAAAAGTATGTCTGCTGTACGAACAGCAAATTATATTATAACAAACCTTTAGATAGAACATATTTTATGGAATATATTATACTTTAAAAAAATATTTGGTTGCTTATATATATAAATATATATCTTAGCAATGACCACATTAAACAGAAATGATTAACCTGGTAAAGTATGGCACCATTTTGCACTATTATACTGTACATCAGCTATACAAATACTGTATATCCGCTATCCATTTTAAAATATTTATTTATAAGTCATTATTGAATTGCACATTAAGCATTAATAGGTAATTTATCATCTGTTGCCAAATGTACAACACTAGCAATATGTTGTGCTTGTGACAGTATGTTATATTTGTTCATATCTAATACGCAGTAATGGCTTTCTTGATAACTCCCTACTTGAGTGTGCTTCTCCTTTCTGAGAACCACAAGGTTTTCTCCAGTTGTTAACAGCCTTATTAAATTGTGATTTGGTCAATTGTATAGGGTTCTATATAAGCACACAGCATATATTTTTACAAAAGTTTTTAGTTAGTGAACTTCTATCCCAATGCAAGGTCTTCACTAACTAAAAACTTTTGAAAAAAAATATGCTCTGTGCTTATATAGAGCCCTATTCAATTGGCCGAATCGCAATGTAATAAGGCGGAAAGCCTATAATAGCATCTGTTAAAAAAAAAAAAGCTTAAAACATGAGTCAGAATATTTGTTTATTTTGGCTATATTTATAAAATTATTTTTTTTAAGTTTGCTTTGTATGTTGTACTTTGTATTTCCAGATGCAGAAGCAATGCACAGAGCATGGGAAAGTTCAGACATTTATGTTTAAATTGCACAATGTCGCTGTGCTGTTACATATTTGTAGTACATAACAGTAGTAAGACACATTACTTTATTTTCAAGTCAACATAGTCTGGGATCTGAAATCTTACATTCCCAGCATGGAGAGGGCTAGGTTAGGATATAGTTTTTTTTTAACCAATCCAATTTTCCACTACAAAATATGGGGATAGTTGAACGACCCTTGTAACAATCAGTGAAAATGAAGGCTAATATTGATTTGTATTTTGCAATATACAAGAACACAGACATATGCTTACACATGTTAGAAGACTAATATAGTCCCGTTACTATTGCTCTAGACATATTTTGGCACCCAAACAGAACAAGATCACTATCTAATCTGGATAAATCTGAGCCCAGTGTCTATATTTAGTCCATGAGAAGGACATAAGGTTATTCACTACATCTATGCTCTATTTTACAGTATGTGGTTCTAACAGTTAATTTCCTTCAGTGGAGAAAATCCCAGTGATTGAAAGCAATAGCTGAGTGCTGTAGTAATCATTCACTTAAAGGGGACATTAAAAGGGTCACTACAGTGGTCTTATAAAGTGCTCTATAAAGAATAGTTAGGTATGCCTTGATAAGAAAAAAAGTTTTATTAAACATTTACTATGCTTTTAAACAATTCATTACTATTTTTCAGTTATGCCCTCAGACCCTATAAGCTCCAGATCTCCCTACCCCTGAGCCCCACAAATGCAGTATGATAGTGGGTAGTGACTAGAATGTTTGTGGCTAGCAGCTCAGGCTACACTGCTCCCTGCTACTAATGTGAGTTTCAGAGAGTGGCTTGCAATTGGTCAGTCCCCCTGAGCAGCTCCACTCCTGCCACAATACTTCATTCTGTAGTGGAGAGAACCAGAGCTTATAATGCTTTAGAGATCCCTTTATTAGAGTACTATCCTTCACAGTAAGTTAGCTAGTTTTCAATCTGGTAAGGTCCTTTAGGAACAAGCATGTACGTGTGATTTTAAGCTCAAAGACGGAGCCCTCCATTCTTTTGCAAGGTGTCAATATTGTTTTTGCCTTGTACTTAACCCCTGTACAGATCTACAGAATATGCACATTACAAATAAAGGATAATAAAAATAGTCTACAAAAAAAAGTTGCACTTGCAGGCAGGGCTGATTGAGCTATTGCTATTTCTGTGTGTGGAGGAAAGATCAGCTAGACAGCAAAGAACGAAGTCTTCGAATCATGTTCCTTTACCAATACTGCTATCACATTGGATATCCTCCAAGGAGTGGGAGATTCTATAGTATGCTATGGCTTGCCTCTCAAGCCATAGTGTTTTAGATCGGTGCTCACCATATACTTTTATGGAGGAATAAGACGCAAACAAAAATCGTAAACTGCTAGGATAGTATAGTTAGAAGAAATATTAGCTACATAAAGCATAATGTAGTCCTGTGGTGCAGCTTTTATTGCAGAAGTTAGCACCACACAACTATGTGGATCAATAGGAGGTTACTGACCATGTTGTGTGCATTAGAAGTTGCAATATGGAGATTCACAGCTTGCTGTCAGCACATCTAATACAGTTACACATTCTGGGGCATGGGAGATGGGAGAATGGAGAGAGATCAACATGGTAGCCACCTACCAAGCAAGAGGGAAATTAAAAAAGTAATAATTCATATATATCATTTGGCTAATTGGACTTTCATTAAGTTAGATGCAACTTATTCATTTTAAATGGGCATGACTTGTTTTGAGATAAGATAGCAATTGCACTCCACTCCTAGCAAACCCTTCCAAGTAAACTCTTAGGGCCTCATTCAATTGTGATTTGGCCAATTGAATAGGGCTCTATATAAACATAGAGCATATTTTTTTACAGAAATTTTTAGTTAGTGAAGACCTTGCTTTTGGATAGAAGTTCACTATCTAAAAACTTTACCTAAAGTGGCTACTGAATATCTTAGGTGTTCTCGTAACATTAATAACATAACATTTAAGCTTACACATCCTAAAGCATAAATAAGCATTTCCAATGGTTAATCCAGCCCTATACAACAATAGTAAAGGATAAACAACCAAATCACAAAGCCAGTTAAAAACACCTGCCCACAAAATTAAACACAAACACCCAACTAATGCCAAGTCACACCTGATTAATACAGAGACCCAGGGGGCAATGCCGACCCATTCTTTTCCAATGTGTTAAAATAGTTTTTGATTTGTACTTTACCTCTTTATAGCGCTACGGAATATGTTGGCGCAATACAGACAAAGGATAATAATAATATTACTATAATAACAACTTCCACCTGCCACCCATTCCCCTGCCATTACAAATTTAGAAATCAACATATAATATGATTGGTCTGAACTGCAATGTGTACAAAGAATAACCCACATCAATGTGTCAATGTCCGAGTGGGAAGCACCAGTTTTATAGACACAATGTAGCAATATTTACTGATGTTCTGATGGGCTTACTGCGTTTCTGGCTCGGACTCTCAACTTCACAAGCGCATCTCCATAAGGACCCCTGTGAGTCTCAGAAGCCGTTTCCCCTAACATTACTCCCCCCCCCCCTTGCCTATGTATCAGTAAGTATTTACATGAAATAGCTTGCGGGAACCATGTAATAGCTACTTAAATTCGAGCAAGAACTTCTGGGTTCTACAACTCAGCTTTGCATGAGATCCTATGGGTGCCATGTAAAACAAGCTCTCAGACCTGTAAACTTCTGCATTTCAAATTTCTTAATAAATTGACAATATTTAGCTTCTTAAGCCCTAAATACTATAATTCTATTTACAAAAACCCTTCGTGTGGGTGATTTTATGGATTACAAAATGTTCAATTTACCCATAAAATTTGTTATTTTCACTTTTACAAAGGAACAGGAAGAAAGAAACTTTGACAAGATACAATAGGAAGCATTAATATGAAACCAGAGGAAGTGCAAAAACCTCCGCTGCACCAATAACTAGTAAATGTAATATCCTGCACACCATACACTTATACATCAGGAGGGGTGGTAGAGAAGTCTGACATTGGACATATACACACATTATATATATATATATATATATATATATATATATATATATATATATATATATATATATATATATATATATATATATATACACAATAATCATTTAGTGTATGGTGAGCACAAAAGTGAGAAAAGCTCTCCACCGTACAAAGTACAGAAAACGAATAATACATTAATAAGCCCATTTGCATGTCTAAAAGGCGGGGACATGGAAAAGAGAATACAATGTACCTCACTATATATATACACACACCGGTATATAAATAATGAAGTGTTTTACAGCATTTTAAGCGTTTGTTTACCTTGAATTTTAGCAGGAGTTGGTGCATTGCACAATTTATTGAAAAAATGGGGACAAGCTCTCAGGTCCTGGAAGGACTATACATTACAAGGCACATCTAAAGGCTTACAAGCTCTCTTTACTGCAGTTTCCACCCCCACCATTAATATTAGCCTCAAGGAATAAGAGGACACTTTTTGATTTCAGCAAACAGGTATTGTCACTTGAGTGTGCTTGTGATTTGTTTTGCCCTTTTAGCACCTTTTATAGCAAGCTTCATACAGTCATTATGACTCTATGAGGATTAACGGTTTCATATAAAACTCATAAAATTGTTAATTGTACATTAATTAATAAAAATCACGTAAGTTTTCGCTGCTCTGTTGGATGATGCCGTGACCAGGTTTTAGGTGGATAGAATGGGCAGATTCAATGGGCTTGTTGGTTTTTATCTGCCCATAAATATTTTGATATATTTGCTTTGATAGTGCTTAGTTCCATAACATCTACATTTATCATATTGTGAATTTAAATTCACATATTTAGACAGTTTTCTGTTCAGAGAGTATATAAAGATGAGGCACATAAGGGTCAGAAAACATTCCTTCCTGTGCCTGAAATCACATTATTGCCAAGTCTCTAGACACAATCCCAGGATATATTAATTTATTAGCGAGAAGTAACCAGGGAAATCCCGAATATGCCAAGATCCCTGCAACATTCCACAAGGGTTAACCAACTAGATCAAACTATGGGTTAATCATACTATGGGTTAGATGCCTAGCAAAGAAATAACTTGAAATGTGACTGCTGCCAGTAAAAAAATCAGAAAATGCTGATTTGCAAATGGAGTGTTTGAATACTATGTAATAATTAAACAAAAATATGAGTGGTCTATTTTGTAAAAAAAAAATTAAGATAGATAGGGGGGACCTTGTGAATCTCTGGACTGCAACAACCTTGTGCTTTTATTGTGAAACTTGAGGAAAAAAATGCAGATCAAACATTTCCAGGATTTTATGGGCCAGTTAAAGCACTTTTCATGTTAAGCATATTTTTTAGTTCACCATTAATTAATATTTAAAATACATGTGCAAGTATCAGTAAAGCAAATCTTTAGACAGAAAATATAAATTAAAAAACACAGTTTACCTTGTTAATGCTCACTGCTATTACATGCAAAAAAACATGTATTTAATGAATAAGACACGCTCTGTTAAATGTTCAATAGAAAGCTTTGGACTAGATAGGCCCTTTCATAAATGCAAGGAAAAATTGGACCTTTCCTGTTGGGTGGCTGCTAGTAGTTATGGCGAGCCGCCGCTAGATGGGGTTGCCAAGATTTTACTTATGACTTAGCTGAATTTTATAGCGTTAGGGTTAGAGTAAGGGTTAGGGTAACAGCTTAAGGTTAGCAATTGTGGAAAATGTCCACAGCACAATCTAGAGGCCCCTCGCTGACATTGCTCCCGGCCACCCAACAGGAAAGATCCGAAAAATTATGTTATGTGCAAAAATAGTACAGGTATAGGTAAAAATTGTCATAGCATAATTATATACGCAAGAAACCTCAGATTCATTTTCTTGTGGGAATCACACTTTGTGGTACTAGAAGATACACATGCAGTGACCAATGCTTAGCGCATCAATTTCCAAACTATATTATGATGAAGAATCTGAATAGATTCAAAACGCTCTTCCTCCTCACACAACAATGACAAATAGAACATCTCAATCACTAGTATTTTGTGCAAAATGCATTAAGCGTCAGTAGGTAATGCCCATTTCCCATATGCATTAGCATTATAGTGTCAACATTAGTGAGTTTTGGCCTCCATGTCAAAAACATATCATTATTTCATTCAAATTTACTGATCATGTGGATTTTATTATATTTCTGTGCTATGAAGAACAATTTAGTGAAAAACAATGGCTAAGTGCTTAGCAAACATTAAGCAATACTGTGAAGGACCACCCTTTCTTTTAGCAACATGCGATTATTTGTAAAATAACAGTTTTAATCTCCTTATGGAAAGAGTTCAAGTGTCATGAGGTGACCTTAATCTTCATAAAGCTTAGGAAAATAACACTGTATATATCCATTTATGTCCTGGTATAAGAGGCAGAAAAGTCACAAATATTTTATTATTTATTTATTCAATGTTTAAAAGATAAAGAAAACTTCTTTGCAATGATCTTAAAGGGTCATTAAAGGCATTTTTTCTTTGTTGCATCTGAAAGTGGGAATTCAATAACATTGAACAGCTTGTTTTTTGAAAATGAAGCTCCTGGAGCAGAATATACTGCTTTGAATGTATGCAGGTCTTGTCCCTGTACTATGTGTCATGAGTGTCTGCCAATGAGATCCAGTGGTGCATACTCTCTGCTCACACAGAGGCATTTCCTGTTAGGTTTTAATAAGTTTAAACAAGTTTTACTAAATATTTTCATTAAAAAAAAAAGAAAAAAAAAAAAAGTAATTTTTGTATTGTTTAAAACATGCTTCATTCAATACATCATTCCATGTCCATTTTAAGTTTACCAATCATGCTGTTTATCATAAAAAAGTCTACTCTTCCATTCTCACAACAATAATCAGCAAAAACAAAACCTCTAAACTGACCCTGATTGACTACAAATACAAAATGCTGTATGGATTTGTATTGGCTGGATAACATCAGAATGTGTCATAATGATGATGGGTGGGCTGCTGACAGAATCTGCTGCCAGGATAAGAAGTAACAACATTATAACCCCTCGTGTTTCATGAAAAAAAAGTTCAACCATAATATTTTGATGAATGCTAAATAAATGCGATTCATTACTTCTCATTTAAATGAACTCAACAAATGCCTTAATTATGGTAAATATGAAATCTACATATACAAAAATATATTTAAAATTATACGTCATTAAAAATGTTACATAATGGAGCTTGGAAGTTAAGAATGAGAAATATAAATTGCCAAAACGAAGCAACAAATAAATGAATATTGCATAGTATTTGGTTAAGCACTTTCTGGATTGCAACCTTATTGTGGTGAAGGGGCTTGTGTACTACAATGAAGCTGTGAGCTATACCATGTAGGGTCACCCAATATGGGCAGGTCATAGCAGAGGTCAGGCAAATTGCAGTCCATTGGAGAAGGAACTGGAAACCCACTCCAGTACCTTTTCCAAGAAAACCTTCTGAATAAGCACAACCAGAAACACAACGATTGTGCCTGACGTGCTGAATTCCATATGGTCCCTGAAAGGTTGACATGACTGAACGACTAAACAGTAAATTCCACTGCAGTCTATACCAAATTGTTAAGTATTTTCCCACATGAGATGAGGGGAGAAGAGCTGAGATAAGGTGAGAATAGTTTATCAAGAGATGACTTAAAATGCACTTGAGATGCTTAGAAAATTCCCCCATACATGTTTAGGATTATAATAACCCCAGATAATATATAATAATGCACTGCCCATTAATACTTACCAATCATCTCTCCATCCTCTGAGATTTCGTCCATCTCCAGAGAGGTTTCATCCCCAGCCGAGGCCATAGTGCGGGTATAAAGCGACTTGTTCCCTTTTCTACAATGTGCACTGCATCAACGTGATAACATCCAAGACACTGAAGCAGCCAAGGGCTCTAACACTGCAAGGCACTGTAAGGAGCAAGGAGATTTAGCACTGCTCAGTATAATAAGTAGCCCAGCTCCCAGCAGGGAGGCAGATACAGAGCACACAGAGGACCTGCAAGAATGTAGCTGTCTCCTCGCTGGATCCAGTTGCAGGGTGTTGGCTGTGCTGTTTGTGAGTCGTTCACTTCTGAACTTTTAGGCAGCTACTCAGGTCCCTCCCAACTTTTTGCATAAAAGAGCTGGGACTGCGTAACAGTTCTTCTTAGAGACAAGACATGGCTGTGTCAGAGATACAGAGGAGATCTAAGCGGATATCAGGAGGAGGGACTCGGCTAATTAACAGAAGGTGTTGTATCAGGACCTGTATCCCCAGCAGATCTTGTATCCCTGGCTCAAAGCAGCAAGAATTCAGCTTCAAATCCAGTTCCGCCTCTGGAAGACTTTTTTTTTGTGTTTGTTTATTTAAGGAGGACTTCTTGCCCCTCAGATTATTAAAGCACTGGTATTTGCAGTGTACAACCACATTCTCTACAGCATTATATCACTAGCACCCACACTCTACAGTGCAACACACAGCCACCTCCACTTGCTTGAACCTATTGCTTACACATTGCATTTATCACCCTCCTGTATCACACCCAAACCCTTCAGATTGTATGTTTTCATTCTTGTAAGGTGCTTTGGGAACAGTGTTTGATTTTAAACTCAAAGAAAGGACCCTCCGCTCTTTTGCAATGTGTTAATATTGCAATGTACGTAACCCACGTATAGTGCTACGGAATATGTTGGTGCATTAAAAATAAAGGATAATAAAAATAATAATTTCTATAAATTAACTTAATTATTTAAGAGATAGAGAGAATTGCCAAGAGCAGGGCACCTCATATGCCCTTTGTTACTGGTATATCAGGGCAGCTGGTACACAGATCCTAAGACAAACAGACTTTCCCCATGGGTATTTGTGGCAGATTGACAAGGGGTCACAATGCCTGATTTTATATATATATATATATATATATATATATATATATATATATATATATATATATATATATATATATATATATATATATATATATATATATATATATCAGACAGATAAATTATTACAGAATATATATATATATATATTATACACATACACAAACACTCATATATACATACAAAACATGCACATATAAGGGTGGACAATATATAAAAATGTAATATGAAGGCAGGATTTTTGGAAGCCAGTGGTTTCTTAAAGATAAATTATGCCTCAAACATATTTAGGCAGCAAAACAATATCTTAGGAACCTGTCTCAGGGGTTTTCCACCCTCGTATACTCATTGATTTGCATAATTTGCATTTGTACTTGCATGACAATTACCGTAATATAGTTTTGTAAATCAAGTGTACTAAAGGGCTGGATAATCTCTCCTTTATCCCATTAATATATATTACTCATATACCAGTTACTTTTGACTTTACAATAAAAAATAAGTATCACTACAATACTTTTATTTTTCATCTATTTTATTGGACATTCACACCTATTCCAATCTTCGGAATTATCTACTTAATTAAATACTACATTTCATGCAGAAATATAAAGAGAGAGCCTTACTATATATAATATTAGTATAATATATATAGAGTGAGCAGAAAGTGTGGCACATCTGTTTTTCTTATTCTTGTATACGTATACTTAGTTCTTTTTTCTCTTTCTTGAGTAAAACCACTTCTGCATATTTCTTACTTATTTTAGTTGTAACTTGGGCTAATCCTCCTTAAGACAGGCTGTGACAAAGTCAGGGTGGAGCTTGGTACTCAATGTTTCTCAATAGAGGGGGATACCGTATCTGCTAAGGATACAGGATGTAGTATAACATCAGCTAATCGTTTGGCCTTGAGCAAAGCTTTGATTGGCATGTCAGTATGCAAAGAGATTTGTGTACATGTCAGTAATAGTGCCGTCATAGGTGTACCTTAGAGGGATGATACTGTCAAACTATACAAATATTATGTATCTAAATATAACATTATAACATGTCTGTGCTTTTTTTGATTGCTTGCGTGCAGCTTGCTGTGCCGATAACTGCATTTATATATTTAAGTAATGTTCAGGTCTCATTGCGAGCCTCTCCTGTCGTGTACTTTTGGTCCTCAGAGAGAGATATATATTTCTATGTATATTTGGTAATTAATAATTAATGATTTATTCAATTAATAACTATACTTTAATTATTTATAATTGATATATGCAGCGAGCAATAGGCTGAAGAGCTAACAATCTGTTTGTATTTTGCATCGCATAGAATATACATTGTGTTAATGCCCTGCTTATAAAGTGTAATGAATGTTTGAACTGTGCATTCTAAATAGGCTGCGTGCGCGAGGTAAAGTGGCATTGTATAGTCGTAATGTTATTAATTTGGTACGCGTCTCGTGAGCATTTTACGCCTTTTGTAATCGTGTATCTTGTAGGTCATAGTGTGATGTGTAAAGTGCTACGTGGTTTGCAGTGTTTTGCGCGGTCAGGGGTCGTGTAGCCTCATTTTCATTTCTTCGGTGGCCATTTTTTCCCCTCGCTTAGGTGATTTTCGTGTGGCGAAAATTGTCTAAATTGAGTGAAATTCACGTTCCACCTCACTCACAGACGTCCTGGCTGTTGCCCCATGCTGTCTGTGATGTTTTTGTAATTTTTTTGGGTGTATTTAGTGTGTTTTTCAGGTTTTTTGTTTGACCGCTAATCTCGTAAATTTTTGCGTCTTGTATCTTTTTTTTTCTAAGTCCCGCATCTCGTATTTTAATGGATTGCCTTGCTTCGCGAGGCTCGCAGCGATGAGCGCTTTTGGCGCTCATTGGCTGCGTCCTACGCTTTAACGGCTCGCCTCACTGTGGCGCTCATCGCCAAAGTCATACGCACCTCGCAAAGCGTGACGATGTCTCGCAGTTTGACAACTATTATATGGGATCCTTTATTTGTTATGTGCCAACACATTCTGTACAAGGCAAAAACAATTATAACATTTAAAAAAAAATGGAGGGCTCTGTCTTTGAGCTTAATATTAAACATACATAGTGCTTTCTCCAAAGTACCTTACACGATTGAAAACGTACAATCTAAAGGGTTTGGGTGTGGTAAAGAGTGGTGATAGATGCATTGTGCATATTAAACACGTTAAACATATGCATTTTAGTGAGTTTTTAAAGCTTTTGAGTCAGGAGTATAGTTTTGGGTGCCGTGGCAAGGCGTTCCAAAGAATAGGGTCAGCATGAGAAAAGTCCTGAAGACGGGAGTGAGAGGAGGAAAGAAGGTCATTAGCAGAACAAAGAGGGCAGGTGGGCAAGTATTTTGAGATTAAAACAGAGATATAAGGGGGTGTACTATTGATGGGGGCTTTGGAGTACAAAATGAAGCATGTCAGAGATATCATTCATATTGTGTCAAGACATTTCTCTGGGCATGGTAAACACCATAAACATGTGAAAAGGCCTTGCTTATTATATTATTAACCAAGGTGTTAGGGACCAGTTCAACTAAAGAACACCCTTTTGTGGTTTATTTTATTATCTAAAAACACCTTAAACTCACCGCTTTAATAAATTATAAAATCTAAATTGTATTCACCATTAGATTTACAAACCTTTAAAACACAGACCATTAAAATAAATTAACTGAGCTATGTACTGCTCTAGATGACAGATGATGTCATTTAAATATATAGGGCTTAATGTATGATTATATTATGCTTTTTTTAAAAACATACTTTGAATCTAATTTTACCAGCTTAACTATTTCAAATCCTGATCTTTATACAATGATAATTTAATATATTTCCTTTGCGGTTGAATTAGACCTCCTGTATAGGTGAATATACTTTCTAATAATGCTTGACTGTCAAATAACTATATTGGGAACTTGTATTTCATCACAATCTTTTCACTGCCCAAAACTTCCCAATTGAAAATGCAGAGTTTATGATTTTTAATAAGCTCTGCATTTATGATGATCTTATTATTATTTACAAGACTTTGTGCATTCCCCTTACTTGTATCTCAAAAAATATTTTTTGTACATTAGCTTAATACACCATGGTTACAATAACCATCATAATGTAACCACTATATTTACCTTATATAATACATTTCCATATCTCATGGTCGCATAAAATTCGACAGCTACTTGTACCTTTTCAGCACCCTAATTGATCTCAAGGAAAGCGTGTTATGTGTCCAGTGACGTCATCACAAGGCCCAACACAGCTCAGAACGGTCTGAGCAGCGGTACACACTGACGGACATTGCTCATAGCAAGATTTTGTGTTTAATGCATATCTGCGAACAGAAATATTGTAGAACTAAATTATATTCACCACTATATTAGTTGAGGAGTATGTAGGTGTAATTAAATGGCCATTTACCTCACTGTAAGTTTTCTTCATGGTGTGAAAGAGGACAAAGTTTGTATGTTAAAATTATCCATTTATTTAAAATGTACTAATAACACCTAAAAAACTAAATTCTTAGGTCTATTTACAATTACACTCCTGACTGTTCCATGATTAACAACATCTGCCAACACAGAGCGGTGAAGGCTCTGTGAAGACAAAGATTTATAGTTTTTTTTGAAGAAGTGCAGGAATGCAGTGGGTCTGTCTCGGGTCACTGCCAGAGATACATGTAAACAGAGATTTAATTTATTAAGCTTTCCATGAACAATGTACATATTTCAAAAATTCAAAGAGTATTTCAACATGCTTTTAAGAGATCTTTACTGTGATGAGGTTTTAAAATAACTCAAATATTGAACTCGTAAATAGTTAAATTAACCCTTTCACCACAAAATCAAGTATGTTGTTTTTTTATGTTCTTCTTAAAAAGCCTGAAGAACCGACTCTCAGTGTTATTATGTAGTTGGATCCCCTCCCTGCTCTTATCAAGTGTATTACATTGTAAATTAGCATACTGAGATGCACATTTGCATAGCAATGCATCACAAATAATGTTCAATATCTCATGAGTGATTCAGTGTAAAAACTGTTGGTACAATGTATAGCCATATATACGCTTTAAGTAGAAACAAATTTGGTTTTAGAGTGACAGTGTTCCTTTTATTACATCAATATTTATATTCCCCATTATTTTACTTTCAAGTGTATTATAACTTAAATGATTACATTTGCAGAAACTGTTTGACTCAATGTTTTTAAAACAATGTTCATCTTAAAATCCCAATTAAACTAAGGTAACAATAATTTTAGTCTTTTCATTTTTCTCAATATTGAATGTGGGGTTCATCATTGTTCCATATGGAGTATTGTTACAAGGACTTTTACACCATCTCAGGTTCCAAGGTGCCTTAAAAGTACATATTTATTATAGATCTTCTTTTTATTCTTCTTGTATCTGGAGGTAAACAATTGCAAAACACAAGCCTGACAATGTTTTAACAGGTTCCTGCCAAGAACTGCTAAGATAATAATAATAATAATAATAATAATAATAATAATAATAATAATAATATTTGAAAGATATGGAGCCACATTCAATTGGAAGATTTAGAGATCTGGTGACCCGCAAGTGAGGTCGCATGCGACTTTGTTATTCAATTGGCGTCTTTTTGCGGCCTCCGATCAGGTTACGAGTTACAGCCTTGAAAAACTTGCGTCTGTTAAAGTCGTAACTTACAGCCTTCAGAAGCTTTTGATCTTTCACTTTTGCAAGGCTAAAATCGCAAATCGCCATTCAATTACTCAATTTCGTCAAGATCGCAAACGTAATCACACTCGTAAAGCGCAAATGAAGGAGAAAAACCTACAAGTGCTAGAGAGGACCCGCAAGGGGGTTAAACACCAATTCGTAGCACTGTAAATGCAGATAAAAAATGAATTCTGCACTGTAAATAACATGGAAAGCGATGATAGGCATAAGAATTAATTGCACAACAGTTTCAAGCCCGCAAAACTGAAGGAAATAAATGAATATATTATTATTTTTAAGTGTCATTTTGGGGTTAAAACAAGTTAATACATATCAGGCCACCCATATGGACTAGAACAGTATTGGCATTTATTTTCATAATTCTTCATTTGATATGTTTTGCGAGTCTGATCGCATATCGGACCCCGAAACCCAATTGAATGACAGGTAACCTCCATGTTTTGCTGCTATAAGTCAGACAGTCTCATTTCCTATTGGATGTTTCAAAATGGGAGGTTACGGGCTTGCTTAATTGATCATGTTCCCGCCCTCGCCTGCTCCGAAACAGTGCATGGTTTACAGTGCTGGCTTCAAGATCGCAAGTTGCGACCTTGAATAATTAAATAGCATCGCAAATGGGGGGGAACTGGAGCCCACAACTCACTCTCAGACAATTGGCAGTCTGCAATCCAGATACAGCCGTGGAATTGTTGTGACTGGCTAAATCTGAAGAAAGGACACGAGATCCTATTGCTGGATCATATAGATGGGGCATATAGAGAAGATTATATGGATTCATTTCAGTAATGTACACCACCTTAGTGGTACACATACTTGTCTTCTTTATTACACCCATCTTGAGATTTCAGTTAATGGCCATAGATAAAGAGAGGCAGAATGAAGGTCATGCACAGATAAATTCAGTGCAGTGCACTAATGATATTGCCTTTGCAAGATATTCAGGAGGTGGGAGAACAGCAAGAGCTGCCACCAATATTTGGTGCTAGTGCCTTGGCCTGGTCCTAAATTTGTGACAAGGTGTCCTTAAACCCAGCTTTCTCAACATGGTGGCTATTTCTAGTGTCTAGAGAAAGATCTTAAGAGGGAGAAAATTATTATTGAATTTGAACTGCCATCTTCCATGTTTGCATCATACAAAAGGTTTTTATTATGAGGGATCTTTTTCAACACTGTAGAGTGCACCACACGTGCATTTCAATGGACACAGACATGTACCATGGCTGTCCAAATTCTGCACTAGCCTTTGTCAGATCAATCTCACCAGCTGTGAAAACTCATGAATTGCTGTTAATTACAAAGGATGCCTCTCACAAGAAGAGAAGGTTAATCCTGTTGAGCAAGTAAGTCTCCCTTGGGGTGAGATGTAAATTAGTTTGTAAACAAGCATTGCAGCCTTCGGGTAATATGACTGACTGAATTTTCCAGGAAGGCCTGAGGGTGAATGTGCGGCTTTGGAGGTAGGGCCAATGTCTATTAAATGAGATATTAGCAGGAGAGGAATTCCCCAGCTTTCTGACTTCTGTGTTATCAGGCTGGATGGTGAAATCACATAAACTGAAGAAAGAAACGTACTGACCTAAAGGCAAAGTTTGACGCATTTATTTGTCATGGTGGCCACTCAGAAAAAGGGGACATATGTTAGCCCTTATAATAGCTTACACTAAAAGTCTGACCCCTTCATGGTCCAACTTAACTCTACTACAGTACAATCTGTAGCTATCCACTTGGGCAACCAAAAGGTTAAATAATTCCTAGGACCAGAAATAACTAATCATACCAATATGTTTAACATTTCTAATGTAACTGATGCTTTTTAAATATTTATATGATGCAAGTATCTATAAATAATATTTTACCTCTAGCTACACCCTTTGTCTGACATCAAAGAAGGCTTGCCAGCTTGTTCTAAACACTCTTTTATTTAGGACTAATTGCTCTACTTCATATAAGTATATTTCACTGCAACACAGTTTATGATCAGAATTTCTTACCCTAAAAAACAAAGAAAAAAGATTGTGCTGTGTATTTGAAAGGGCCATTTACCTCACTATAAGTGCTCTTCATTGTGCTCTTCACTATTAGTGCTCTTCATTGTGTGAAAGAGCACAAGATTCCATGTTAATGTGATATTTTTTTTCAAATTACACTAAGAACATTTAAAAATTTGCAGTCTTAGGTTTGTTTACAGACACACTGCAGACTGCCCCATAATTTGTAGCATCTGCAGACAACAGCCGTTCCAAGCTCCGTGAACAGAAAGAATAATGGTTTTAGTCTCTTTCAGGAATGTAATCAGCCATCAGTTAACCCACAAATAACATATTTGTGAGTTTCTAGCAGTCTATTTCCTGCACAGATGAATTTGAGAAGGGTTAATCCTCTTTCTGATCTGCTCTCTGCACACAGCTCTTGCTGTCATTTTCTCTGGAGACATGCCTAATTCCCATGTAAACAGACAATTTATGATTTTTTTCTGTTAAAAGGGCATTTATTTAAAAAAAATCTAAAAGTATTTCAACATATTTTTAGGAGTTCATTACAGTGGTGTGTACTCCACGTCGTGCTGAATTAACTGGCCCTTTAAATAGATTCACACAAGTCATGCTCGTCTGACTAAGGAGACCTAATGTTTTAGGAAACCCTCTAGGGTTGATGACTCACTGTGCTGTCACTCACACTTGCACACTAATAGAGCACTACAAGTGCACTGCTTCAGATATATATACAACATAGTTACTGAGGGTGTGCTATGGACTAACATTTCTGCAGGCTCCCACCACTAAACAGTCATACCTTACATTCCTTTACACTACTTAACCCTTTAAAATATTATCAGAATTGTAGTTAACTCAGTTTGAAATGTATTTAATGTAATATTTTGGGGGCATTTTTATTACAGAAACACAGTAATAACATTTATTTAACGTTTACTACATTCAGTGCATTCCATGGAGGGTTACTCACAGTAAATCCCCGACTTACACAAGTTCACAGGTACTGAATACTAGAGAAGTACTTTTATAAATCAGATAAATTCAATTCCATGCTATCAGCATATGCAAAAACAGAGCAGGAAATAAGTGAATCATATTGTAAATACAGTAACTCATATTGGAGATACGTTCTTATATATGTTCGATACATGTATATATCAATAAATAAGGGACACTGAAATTAAGCACAATTTGCACCACATCAGAGAAAAAATATCCTAAAAGCATGTTGAAATATTTTTAGAATTTTTGAAATATGTACATTTTTCACAGAGAAATCAAATAAAGTAAAATCTTTACATGGGTCACTGACTCCCCACAGCCAGACCCACAGCTACAGCTCTGGGTAGTGAGCCCAAAAAAAAAAAGGAGAACGTTAACCCTTAACAAAACTATTTGTGCAGAGCATGGGATGGTGGAATCACCTAAACTGGTCAGTTATGTGTTAACTGATCAGAGAAGTCCTGAGTTCAGTGGGAATCTGCTATCAATCACTATCTTCACCATAAGGCTCAGCTGACTGTTATTATTCATGCAACAGCCAGTAGGCAGGATAAACTTTGTATGTAAACAGACTTAAAACTTTATATTTTTTAGCTGCTATTAGTGCAATTAAAAAACAAGATAGATAATTTTAACACAAAATCTTATGCACTTTTACTCCATGAAAAAGATTCAGGGGTAAATGGCCCTTTAAGCATTATTTAGCTTACACAGTTTCTCAATATACACTGACATGTATGGGATCTATTACCAGCAGGGGACTTACAGTACACAGTTTGAGTCATCAGAGCTAGTCATGGAAGAGAATGCAAAAATAATAAAAGGACGTGTAAACCATTTTTTTTTTCTAGCATATAAAAATATGTTTTAAACGTCACAAAATTGTTTTTTTCCTGAAAAAATATAAAGTAATTCCTGTTTAAACTTCTTTGAAACGTACAGGAAATGCAGAGAACATCCTTTAGTCTGTGATATCATTGGCTAGCAGAGGGAAACCCCCCAACAGCAACTAAACTTCTAAATTTTGAAGATGTCAGCTAGTTTTTATGACCTATATTTAAAGAAGAAAACATTGTGGCATTATGAGATACCTATTTTAGCTTTTACTTTGAGGCAGCCTGTTATTTCTTCAAAAGTACAATTGTCTTGGTCACTTGTCACATATACTTTTTAATTATGAGAAATCGGTCCTTTCCTATTTTGACTGTGCCAGCACAGGCAGCAGCAGTGGCATTGAGCATCCGCTAGATGGTGCTGCCAATATTTGCTTCTGATATCCCAGCTTTAGGGTTAGGGTAATGGTAAAGGTTTAAGCTTGGAAATAGTTTATGATCTGAGCAGCGCTTGCAAACTGTGCACAATTTCTGCCACTGCCGGCGCAATCATAAAAGGTAAGTATATATATTTTTTTCATAGTTTCTTTTCCCATTGAAGAAATGCTTGAAGACACCTACATCCATTACTAATTGATAATGTCGTTCATTGTACATGCTAAAAATTAATTCAGCTTTTAAACTGATGAAACTCTAGGGCAATTTTTTTCAGCAAAGAGAAAATACACTTATTTAAATGCACGGTTTGTGGAAAAGTTTAATTATCGTATTGACTTTCGAAGAATGATCTTAAGCAGTAATTAGTTAAGTAATTACTTGTTATTTTTCACTGAATCATAACAAATAGGCATGTGTCAAAGCTAATTCAATTTACCCATGGATTCCTGAAATTACTTTTTTTTTTCTTCACTTAATAGAAATTGTTTTAAATGTTCACAAACACAAATCATGAACTGTATAACAATAGCTACAATTGTACTTATCTTTTAGGTTTTTCACAGTTAGATAAACTAAAACTCAGATCAAAATGACAAGGAGAACATGTATCGACTACACTTAATTACCATATAAAACTACATTTAAAGGAAATATGAATACTTAAGCAACATTACAACTTGCATTGCGAAGAGTGGAAATGGTCCCTAATGTAAAAAATTACTTTTTATAGGTAAATGTTCTTTTAATGATAGAATGAGATTGAGTCCAGGTTTGCAGCGGTGTAGTAACTCACTATAACATTCACAATATGTCTGTGCAGTATTTCCCCTTACCAGAAATCAGAACAAATGATGATGTAGAAAACATGTTTGTGTATTCGGAGAAATAACCAGGACAGTTGGTGAGTCAGGTTGAGGAGCAAGACCATTGGGAGTCATCTGAACTACTGGACATCAGGGCAAATGTATTGTAGGCCTGCTTCCTGTGAGTAGCAGCAAACCATATAATCTGCAGGACCTGATGGCAGTTGTAGGGTTGCTAGGGCCCAGTCCCATTCCTATACAGCACTAATGATAGGTCCACCCATGGGTGGAGCACATGACAAGGACAAATCTACGGGCTATGTTCAGTAAAGTAAGAGGAGGCTCCTACGGACCCTGTGTTGTTCTATAAAGCGTCATTTATAAATTGGTTAAATTCTTCACAATTTTGCATAGCAAAAACTGTCATTATTTTAGAGGAATACTTTTGTCTCATAAGGCATCTTAAATGCATCTTTTGATCCTATCCTGTTATGCTGGCACAGCACAAGGCAGCAGCAGTGGCAGTGAGCATCTGCTAGATGCTGCTGCCGATATTCTGGTGCCATATCATAAAGTCAAGGCTTAGGTAAAGGGTTGGGGTTAGGGTTAGTTCAAGGGTTAGGCCAACATTATAAGCTTAGAACTTCTCTCACATATCGGCAGCACTCCAAAATATTGGCAGCGCCATCTAGCGTTGGAGGCCGCACTGCAGTGGCGGACCTGTCCCAAAAACATAACAGGATAGATACCATCTTTTTAAAGGGCCACTGCTTTCCACTCTTCGCCAATGCAAATTGTAATGTTGCTTAAGTATTTATATTGCCTTTAAATGTAGTTTTATATGGTAATTAAGTGTAGTCGATACATGTTCTTGTCATTTTGATCTTAGTTTCAGTTTATCTAACTATGAAAAACCTAAAAGATAAGGTCAATTGTAGCCATTGTTATACAGTTCAGGAGAAAAAGACACTTGTTTGTCAAGTATGAAACAAACTAACAATAATAGCAGATGCATTAGCCATGGGCATAAAAACATTGTTTGGGAAAACCTGAATTTTGTGTTTATAACGGTGGGTGTGTTTGTGGTTATCAATGGAGGGAGGAGGGAACATAAACAAGTTCAGAGCTTTGCTTTATAATAGGATACAGCTAATATTAACATCACACCCCTTCCTTCTTACTGGTCTAAAAGCAGACACCTTGCATTGTTTATTGCAACCACAAAACAAATATGCTGCTTTATAAAAATTTCCATGATTAATTACTTTCTTAGTCAGACTTAAAGAGGATCTACCCTGTTATGTTCACAGGTCCGCCACTGCAGTGCAGCCACCAACCACTAGATGGCGCTGCCTATATTTTGCAGCGCTGCCAATATGTGAGAGAAGTTCTAAGCTTATAATGGTAGCCTAAACCTTGATCTAACCCTCAACCTAACCCTAACAGTTTACTTAAGCCTTGGCTTTATGATATGGCACCGGAATGCTGGATAGTCACCACCATATATATATATATATATATATATATATATATTTTTTTTTTTTAAATATATATATATATATACTTATTGTGCAGTGATTAAGGACATATTCATCTGTTACCTTCTTTCTTAATTTTCACCTGTTCTTTTCTCTCGGATACAGGGGTATATAGGTCCTTTCCTGTTATGGTTACGGCACCAGTCCGCCGCTGCAGTGAGGTGACGGACCACTAAGATGGCGCTGCCGATATTCCAGTGCCATATCATAGAGTCAAGGGTGAGGGTTAGGCTACCATTCTAAGCTTAGAACTTCTCTAACAGATCGGCAGCGGTGCAAAATATTGACAGCACCATCTAGGGTTTGGTCGCCACACTGCAGGATAGATCCGTAATGTCTAGTTTGTGTTACATATTTGTGCAGTGTGCAGATTTTATCTTCCAGAACCTGACCTTTTTTATTTGTAGTCACTCCCATTGGACAGGGTGGACCCAGAGTTCCAGTTCCTGTTAGTCAGTAAATCCTTTAGAAAACACATCATGGAATGTGCTACGACTGAGAGAGGATTCTCATGCAATCCTTTCTTTGAATGTAATATGCTAGGGAGGAAACAAGCATTGGAGCTGATTTTCTTATGAGGTAGTTCTAGTTTGAGTTTACAACATTTTAAATATGTTTAGTTTTTGTTTATTACATTGAGTCTCTCTTTTAGGCATCTGCTATTTCTACAGAAAGGCCCTTTAACATCAAAATGTTTTAAAATAATTGTAATAATGAGTACATGAATGTCAGTTTGAGGTGGATAAAAAGAGCAAGCATTGATTTTCTGTGAGAAAAAATCTTGAAAAAGGGTGTGGTGTAATTATACCCATATATGATCTGTGCTGTGGTCTGGTTAGTGGTTGCAGAAAAGATTATTATATTGATTGGTTTCTTAATTGCAGTGTAGGTGTATTGTAGAATGATACTAATGAGTGACTCACATCTACAAGACTGGCTGTAAATGAGTATCCCGTTAATTCAAAATTGACATGAATTGTCTTAATTAGTCAAAATGAATGGAGGATATTTTGGGAAAGTATCAATATTTTGTAGCTATTTTGAGAAATTACTGGTCCTATGCTCTTATGCTGGCGCAGCACAAGGCAGCAGCATTGGCGGTGAGCATCTGCTAGATGGCGCTGCCGATATTCCGGTGCAATATCATAAAGTCAAGGCTTAGGTAAATGGTTAGGGTTAGTTCAAGGATTAGGCTACCAATTTTAAGCTTAGAACTTCTCACATAGCGGCAACGCTGCAAAATAACGGCAACGCCATCTAGCGATTGGAGGCCGCACTGCAGCGGCAGACCTGGCCCGATAACATAACAGGATAGATCCAAATTACTAATTAATCCTTAAAGGACCCCTGTAGTTATATATTTGTCACTAATAAGTGCGTGAAGAGGTTAAACACATGCTGTAGCTGGGTAATTGAAGGGTTACATATTTAAATGCTAGGTTTTCTGTGTGATGCTGGGTACACAGATATATCCAAGCTGTGGGATTTATAGCTAGCCGACATCTTCATAATGCTAGCAATAATCCAGTTCAATCCAGCTGCATGCGAGAATCGCGGCGTGAGCCACGGATGCGCATTGCATGCAGCGAGGGGGGAAAGAGGTGGGGGGGGGGAAGAGGGGGGAAAAGACACAAGGAAGGGAGAGCAGAGGGAGAGGGGGGTGAACGAGGGATGGGGAAAGAGACACAAGGGAGGGTGAGGAGAGGGGTGGGGAAGAGGGAGAGCAGAGGGAGAGGCGGGGAACGAGGGAGGGGGAAGGAGAGTGAGGGGGAGAAGAGGGGGGAAGAGGGAGAGCAGAGGGAGAGGGGGGGACGAGGGATGGAGAAAGAGCCACGAGGGAGGGGGAAGGAGGGTGAGGGGGAGACATGGGGGAGGGAAGAGACATAGGGGAGGGAGAAGGGAGGAAGACACATGGGAAGGAGAGGGGGGGGAGACACAGGGGGGGGGGAGAGGGAAGTGACACAGGGGAGGGATAGGGGAGGAAAGAGAGACAGGGGTGGGAGAGGGGGAAAGAGAGGAAGAGACATGGGAGAGACACAGGGGAGGGAGAGGGGGAGGGAAGAGACACAGGAGAGTGAGAGGGGGGTTAAAGACATAGGGGATGGAGAGGGGAGACATTTCAAATAGTATCCTTTCATTTTTGACGCACAAGTTAATAGTTACATATATTAGTGAAATACATGAAGGTTCTGTTCTTTTCCTGGGTGGAAATTACTAGGCATCACAAGTGGCTGTGACGAGGTGTGTAGGTCTGTCAAGGCAATTTTCTGCATTGGAAATAGTAAATACAGTGATACACATCAGAGCCATTTATGTAACAATAATCTTAAAACCTTATCCTAATCCCTATCCCCTAACCTTAATACCTAACCCTAAATCCTAACCCCAAACACCCCTTACTTCTTGTCCTTATTCATTAACATTGTTCCCCGATCACCATTCATCAGAAACTGTAGTGTGCCTCAGCACTGCGGTCACCACCACCTAAACGCATTCCAATCAGTAGGTGGTGCTGCAGTGGCAGCCTGCTGAAGCACGGTCACTGTGGCGGACAGAAAACAGGAAATGTCTATTTCAGATTTCCGTTTACAGCTTCTTAATTGGGCTTGCCAGTTTAGATTAATTAGATTTTAAATGTATTATTAATTTATAATATATCTGTATAATTTTGATCTAATTGTATACCTTACAAGTGTATTTAGTCTAATATTATCTGCAGCAAAGCAAAACTGCAAATGTTGATTAAATATATTGGCTCAAATTTGTCAAACATTATCTTATAGACATTAAGATAGCTAGCTACTGTCTAATTTCTTATAAAAATCCAGTTGTACTTATTAAAACATATGAAAGCTGTAAAGATAAAATTAGTTCAGTAGTTAAGATAAAGATAATTTTAAAGTATTAGGAAGGTATTAGGCCATCACCCTATGTAGCCGTCTCAGCTCCACCAACCCTGGAACTGATAGCTTCATAAATCTTTGGCCATATAAACTGGTTTAGATGAACATCTGCAACTAATATTCTGACCCATTTATAGCTCAATCAGGGACCAAGGCCAAATAATATGTGTAGTGATTTCTGTTCATGGAAAGAATTGTCATAGATCATGGCATTTTGCATTTTAAAGCATACAGCATGTTCATTTTTTTATTAGTAAAATTATGACAGTAAATCTATTATAAGCATGTAACTTACCTTAGGCACTGAATATTTTATATTTAATTTATAAAGTGAATGAAAGTATTATATCAACAAATTATTAGTAAGTGCTTTTTTAATATAAATAATTAAATGTAAAAATAATATTTAGATTTAATGTATTAGCATGTGTGTATACATTATTGTGAGAAAATGATGACATATATTATTGTAATAAATGAATTAATTAATACTTTGGGTATGTCATTTTGACGCTATAGTTACAGCTTTGTTATTTAATACCGGCAGATATCTAAACAGACCCCAGATAATAAACAATATCCACAATGTTTATTGTACGTTTGGGGCTAGTAAAGATAATGTGCAAAAATGGTGAATGAAGCGAGTAAACTGCTATGTGTTGAAGGGGTTTTGAATATGAAGGTATACGTTGCTTTGAGCAATAGTAATCATAAAGAAGGGGAGAAAAGTGTTCAGTACATTAAATATTGTGGCATGAGTTGGTGGGTTCATATTTATTTTTATTAATGTAACCAATAAAACATGATTCAGATTTTTTTGAAGCACGACCATACAAACACTATATGTTGTTTTATTAGTGAAAATTGTGTGTGGGTGTCCTCATAATCCCATAATACATCTTACTCATCAGTACACTCCTCTTTGTACAGGGTGCAGCATGGATTTGTGGTGTATCTTTGGCTTTGTGGTCACTTTGTCTTTTTCAGGTACGTTATCTACATTAAACAGACACTGTAATACTCCAAAAGTATGTGGTTTGCCTCAATCTACAAAAAAATAAACAACTTTACAATATAGTTTGTTTTAGTAAAAACTATTTTTATAGTGCAATCTTCTGTAAGGATTTATGAACCTGCATACACCATCTCTGGGTAGTTCCTCTGCATTATCAAGGCCTCTGTGTCAGTTCAGGAGAGAAAACCTCTGGTATGTGTTGTATGAGAGCAACATATTGCACCTTGAAATGGGAGGGCAGAAGTAGGGTATTCATGCCCCAGAATCTGTGTATTCATCCTCTTGAATCAGTATGCATCCTCCTGAAGCATGGTATGAATCCTCCTGATGCAGCGTATGCATCCTCCTGAAGCATGGTAGGAATCCTCCTGATGCAGCGTATGCATCCTCCTGATGCAGCGTATGCATCCTCTTGATGCAGCTAATTCATCATCCTGAAGCATGGTATGAATCCTCCTGATGCAGCGTATGCATCCTCCTGAAGCATGGTATGAATCCTCCTGATGCAGCGTATGCATCCTCCTGAAGCATGGTAGGAATCCTCCTGATGCAGCGTATGCATCCTCCTGAAGCATTGTAGGAATCCTCCTGATGCAGCGTATGCATCCTCCTGAAGCATGGTAGGAATCCTCCTGATGCAGCGTATGCATCCTCCTGAAGCATGGTATGCATTCTCCTGAATCAGCATATGCATCCTCCTGATCCAGCATATGCATCCTCCTGAAGCATGGTATGAATCCTCCTGATGCAGCGTATGCATCCTCTTGATGCAGCTAATACATCATCCTGAAGCATGGTGTGCATCCTCCTGATGCAGCATATACATCATCCTGAAGCATGGTATGCATCCTCCTGAATCAGCGTATGCATCCTCCTGAAGCAGCGTATGGTATGTGTTGTATGAGAGCAACATATTGCACCTTGAAATGGGAGGGCAGAAGTAGGGTATTTATCCTCCAGAATCTGTGTATTCATTGTTTTGAATCAGCTTATGCATCCTCCTGAAGCAGCATATGTATCCTCCTGAAGCAGCATATGTATCCTCCTGAAGCAGCATAGGCATCCTCCTGAAGCAGCATAGGCATCCTCCTGAAGCAGCATAGGCATCCTCCTGAAGGAGCATATCCATCCTCCTGAAGCAGCATATGTATCCTCCTGAAGCAGCGTAGGCATCCTCCTGAAGCAGCGTAGGCATCCTCCTGAAGCAGCGTAGGCATCCTCCTGATGCAGGGTATCCATCTAACTGAAGAAGGGTATCTATCCTCCTGAAGCCGAGTATGCATCACCCAGAAGCAATGTATACACTGCTATGACAACATGGCTTAGCCAAAGCAGATACGTCTAGCTCCCTGATATCACAGATACACAGTGACAACCTCCTGCTAGGGACACTGACAGGTCCTGAGGCCCAATTCACTACCTACCAATGACCTTAGAACTCACTACCCTCCTTCTGCTAACTGGACCTAGACCCCAGTTCCAGGGAAGATTTACTCTCTGTTTTATGTTTCAGAATTTTCAGTCAGTGATATAAAATTTCATCTTTTAACCTCTATCAGTGGTAGAAAAAAATCAACATAACAATTAGGATTTCAGAAGGAAGGGGGCGGAGCTAAAATTCAAGGAGAGAGGATATGTGTTCCATGAGCCCTGTTGAAAAACCATATACATTCATATATAACGTCACTTATCTATTACTAATTCTACATACATAACCAGGATTGCACACAGGAGGACCCCAGCTGGCTTTAAAAATCAAGTTTGGCAACCTTTTCCCCTGAGATTTGCTGCTGAACCAAAAAAAGGAGACTCTGAAACACTGACAAACAACCTACTTAAGATTGGTGGAAAACCTATATAGATGCCTTATACTCCTGGAGATTTTTTATATGTAACAATTTGAAGATTGTACACACAATAAGCTGTATAATTGTGGATTTTGATTAAGAGAAGACCCAACAGCTTATCTCTCAATTAATAATAAGGATATGACGTATGCCTTTTATGTGGGAGACTGTGAAAAATGAATACAGACTACACTGCTTTATAAGGCTATAAATACACAATTGCTTTGAAGATGAACTAGTTAATCTCTTTGTTTACAACTTCTCTGTGTACTCTACTGCCATCTAGCTGGCCACTGCAATTATAACGTCTTCAGTAATACCTAACTGAATGAACAAGTAAAGCAAGTAATATGGCGGGAGTCTCTAAGAGACGTTCTTCAAAAAAACAATCAAGATTATTGCACTACAAAACAAACTGTACATTCTTCGCTACTCCAGATAAACAATCACCAAACAGTAGAACAAAGACGTTCGCAACCCTGCACTAAGGCAGATATTCAAGACGTGAAACAATTAATTTCCTCTCTCAGATTAGAAATTACAGCTGCGATACAAAGAGTTTCTGTGGAATTAAAAGCAGAAATAAAAGCACTGAATACCAACGTTTTTGAATTAGAAGACAAATATAATAACCTTCTTAAGTCACATATAGAAATGGAAAAGGATCTGTTTGAGCTTAAAGAGGAACAAAAACTATTTAAATCATACAGGAGGGTCAAGAAAAGAGTCATTACAAGATTTACCTCTATAAACGATAGATTTATGTGCCAAACTTCTTCCAGATCTAATTGAAGAAGAACTTAGAATGTACAGGATTCATAGAGTCCTAATAGCTCCACAATCCTCCAATGAAAGACCAAAAGATGTGATCATCAGAGTCCATTATTTTTCTACAAAAGTCTTATTCATGAAAGTAGCTGGATATGGTGTTCCTGGAATTGAAGGTCAACCAGCTGTGTTCTCGGACTTGTCACCCACTACCTTATACAAAAGGAAACTCCTGAAACCCTTTTTAGGGTTGATAAAAAAGCATGGATTCAAATATACCGTATATATTCGAGTATAAGCCGACTCGAGTATAAGCCGAGGCACCTATTTCACCACAAAATACTGGGTAAAATTAGTGACTCGAGTATAAGCCGAGGGTGGGAAATGTGCTGCCCCCTGTGTCCCCCCTCTCTCTCCCGTGTCTCTTCTCCCCTCTCCCTTCCCTGTTTCTCTTCCCCCCTCCCTTATCACCCTCCTCAACCCCCCTCCTCATTCTCAACCTCCCTCCTCAACCCCACTTCTCATCCTCAACCTCCCTCCTCAACCTCAACCTCCCTCCTTAACCTCAACCTCCCCATCCTCAACCCTCTCCTCAACCTCAACCCCCCTCCATAACCTCAACCTCCCTCCTCATCCTCAACCTCCCTCCTCATCCTCAACCCCCTCCTCAACCTCCCTCTTCATCCTCAACCCCCTCCTCAGAGTCAAAATACATGTTTTCCTAATACAAAGAGGACCAAAATACTAAGCTGTATATTAAGCTGTAAATCTGGTTATAAACAGAAGTAGTAGTTTATGAGTATTATGTTATTTACTTACTATATAAAATGTTTACAATATTAGACTGAATATTTTGTTTTGCTACGCAAAATATCTGACATAAAAAAAGCAGAAAAAAAGATAAATATGTTTCTGAGAAATATTATTCATTTACTAAATACAATGTTTATAATCATAGATTTGTTATTGTTAGAATTAAGAAAAGGTGAAAAAAAGAAAAACAAGGAGAAAAGAATTACAGTAAAAATATATAATAATAGGAACATTTTATGTTATAAAAAATTAATTATGTTATATTTTACTGTTATAATTTATACTGATATTCTCTGTTTTCACAATTAAAAATATATAAAAAGATTTCATAAGGAAACTATTAATATGTTTTTTTCCCCATTGACTGGCAGTGCCCCATAGAACAAATAGAGATAATTATTATTATGTATTACCTTGTACAATATGAACTGACTATTGAGTCTGATTCAGCTTCTTTGAACAGGCCATGGCAGCCCAGGTCATAGTGTGTACATGTCACCATACTAAGGGCAGCATGGAATTATACATCTGGCCTCTGCATAATGGTACTTCCTTTAAATTATATGAAATCTCTATAAGAAATGTTTATGTATTTTTTTAATAACTAAGGACTCTATGCTAATCCCTTAAAAACAATTCTGCCTAGCTATTTTAATCCCCATCCCTAAAACATTGCAAGACAACTCCTATGAGTCACTGCTACGAGTGAACCTCATGACAAAGCCGAAAAGCAAGGCATAAATCTCCATTATGAAGAAACACTAGTAAAGGCCTTAAAAGCATTTGCGGTGTGCTACTGCAGCAGTTAAAGAGACAGGGCACTGTCTCTGCCCAAGTAACCCTGCCCCCAAAAAACAAATCCTTAAAGGACCCCCTTGCTCCTACCATTAACTCCCATGAGGCAGGACGTCCTGCCATCTAAAATCTACACTGTCCATGGCCAGGGAGTCCCTGGCACTTAAAGTTAACTCCAACCCACAGCGCAGGTCCTTAAAGATTCTGCACCATAAAATTAACCTCTACCGCAGATCTTTTAATGACCTGCATCATCTTATATTACAGACTTCCATGAGCCCCTATTAACCCCATATGTCCCATAGGGGTCTATATAGACCCTTATGGAACAATAATTAACCCCTAAAGTTAACTCTATAAGTGCCATGAGAGTCCACAGGACCCTCATGACACTATATACAAGCATTATCCTACAATACATTATTCTACCCCAATAAACTTATACATTATAATTAACCCCCTACTTAACCTACCTATCCCTCCTATTTAACCTACCTACCTACAGGGAGTGCAGAATTATTAGGCAAATGTGTATTTTGACCACATCATCCTCTTTATGCATGTTGTCTTACTCCAAGCTGTATAGGCTCGAAAGCCTACTACCAATTAAGCATATTAGGTGATGTGCATCTCTGTAATGAGAAGGGGTGTGGTCTAATGACATCAACACCCTATATCAGGTGTGCATAATTATTAGGCAACTTCCTTTCCTTTGGCAAAATGGGTCAAAAGAAGGACTTGACAGGCTCAGAAAAGTCAAAAATAGTGAGATATCTTGCAGAGGGATGCAGCACTCTTAAAACTGCAAAGCTTCTGAAGCGTGATCATCGAACAATCAATCGTTTCATTCAAAATAGTCAACAGGGTTGCAAGAAGCATGTGGAAAAACCAAGGCGCAAAATAACTGCCCATGAACTGAGAAAAGTCAAGCGTGCAGCTGCCACGATGCCACTTGCCACCAGTTTGGCCATATTTCAGAGCTGCAACATCACTGGAGTGCCCAAAAGAACAAGGTGTGCAATACTCAGAGAAATGGCCAAGGTAAGAAAGGCTGAAAGACGACCACCACTGAACAAGACACACAAGCTGAAACGTCAAGACTGGGCCAAGAAATATCTCAAGACTGATTTTTCTAAGGTTTTATGGACTGATGAAATGAGAGTGAGTCTTGATGGGCCAGATGGATGGGCCCGTGGCTGGATTGGTAAAGGGCAGATAGCTCCAGTCCGACTCAGAAGCAAGGTGGAGGTGGAGTACTGGTTTGGGCTGGTATCATCAAAGATGAGCTTGTGGGGCCTTTTCGGGTTGAGGATGGAGTCAAGCTCAACTCCCAGTCCTACTGCCAGTTCCTGGAAGACACCTTCTTCAAGCAGTGGTACAGGAAGAAGTCTGCATCCTTCAAGAAAAACATGATTTTCATGCAGGACAATGCTCCATCACACGCGTCCAAGTACTCCACAGCGTGGCTGGCAAGAAAGGGTATAAAAGAAGAAAATCTAATGACATGGCCTCCTTGTTCACCTGATCTGAACCCCATTGAGAACCTGTGGTCCATCATCAAATGTGAGATTTACAAGGAGGGAAAACAGTACACCTCTCTGAACAGTGTCTGGGAGGCTGTGGTTGCTGCTGCACGCAATGTTGATGGTAACAGATCAAAACACTGACAGAATCCATGGATGGCAGGCTTTTGAGTGTCCTTGCAAAGAAAGGTGGCTATATTCGTCACTGATTTGTTTTTGTTTTGTTTTTGAATGTCAGAAATGTATATTTGTGAATGTTGAGATGTTATATTGGTTTCACTGGTAAAAATAAATAATTGAAATGGGTATATATTTGTTTTTTGTTAAGTTGCCTAATAATTATGCACAGTAATAGTCACCTGCACACACAGATATCCCCCTAAAATAGCTAAAACTAAAAACAAACTAAAAACTACTTCCAAAAATATTCAGCTTTGATATTAATGAGTTTTTTGGGTTCATTGAGAACATGGTTGTTGTTCAATAATAAAATTAATCCTCAAAAATACAACTTGCCTAATAATTCTGCACTCCCTGTATATAGTCTAGAGAACAAAATCCCCAGCAGCTGATTTACAGAAGTGCCCTAACTTAGAGCACCTGATTTACACTTGGCTTTAATTGTTTAAATATTAAAGTATTTTACATTCCCTGTATAGTTCTTACAGTGATTACCACATTTTACCTTATGCATATGTGCACAATATATTATTGATGCTGAGAAAGGAAGGGTTATATAAACGGCAAGACACCTTACTAAATAGTGGCATATTAAACATAAGAATACATAAAAAATGATAGATGTGTGTGTACAGGCAAAACACATGTTTATTCTTAACTGGAATATTTACTGTTTTCACATTGAACATTGGCTCCATCTAGTGGTAAGCTTCCATATTAATTTGCACTTATTTCTCTACTTCATAATGTGAGGCTATTATTATAATTATTACTCTATATATAAAGCACCGGTATTTTGCAAAATAGAATAAAGTCCAGTGGGTAGAAATGACAAATTACAAATACAGGTACAATACAATATAAATGTGATACAAATGGGTCAGCAGACAGCTTGGTGCAAAAGAAATGAGATTCCTACTACAAAGAGCTTACAATCTAGAGATGATCAATAAAACTTGGTAAATGATGATGTCTCTGTGAAAAGAAGAATACCACTGTCCTCAAGTTATTCCCTGAAGAACGTTATTGTAAATTTATTGAAGCATTTGGACTTTGTGGATAAACCATATTTTTCCATTTTTAATGATGCAGAGTAGTCAAAATTAAATGAAGAAGATGTAAAATTGCTTAATTTTTTTTATAATTGTTTTAAACATTGCATTGTTAGCTTTTATAGCAGTGAAACTGCCTTAAAAAAATCTTATCTGTAATTCATGGGCACCAGCTATACATTGAACTTTTAGAGACTCACTCTTATATTCTGAAAAGACCATAAATCACAATCTCCATCTAAATGCTTATATACTCTCTTAACTGGAATAATACATTTATTATTATTATTATTATTATTATTACTAGTAACTTGCCTGTGTGTCTTGTGTTTCTCTCTCTCTGTCTTGTGTCTCTCGCTGTAATTTCTTTCTCTCTGACCTGTCACTCTCGCTTCTGGTGCACTCTATCTCTCTGTATGCTCTCGCTCTCTGTGCGCTCTCTTTCTCTGTGAGCTCTTTCTGTGCACTTTCTCTCTCTGCACTCTCTCTTTCTGTGCGCTCTCTGCATTCTCTGTCTGTATACTTTGTTTGTGCGCTCTCTCTCTTTCTGTGTGCACTGTCTGTGTGTGCTCTATCTGCACCCCTCCCTCTCTGTGTAGATCTTTCTGTGTGCTCTCTCTCTCACTGTGCACACTCTCTCTCTCTCACTGTGCGCTCTCTCTGTCTGCTCTCTCTCTCGCTGTTTATGTGGGCACTGTCTGTGTACACTCTCTCTCTTTGTACCCGCCCTCTTGCTCTCTCTTGCTCTCTGTGTGCGCTGTCTGTGTGTGATCTCTGTCTGTGCACTCTCTCTGCTCTCTGTCTCTGCACTCTCTCTCTTTCTGTGCACTCTGTCTGTGTGCTCTCTCTCACTCTGTTTGTGCGGTGTCTGTGTGTTCTCTCTCTCTTTTCCCCTCCCTCTGTTTGTCGATCTCTGTGCGCTCTCTCTAGCGGTTTATGTGGGCGCTGTCTGTGTGCACTCTCTCTCTTTGTACCCCTCCCTCTCTGTGTTGATCTCTGTGCACTCTGTGTGTGTGCACTTTCCCAGTCTGTGCACTGTCTCTGTGTCTCTCTCAATCTCTGTGCACTCTCTGTCTTTGCTGTCTGTCTGTGCACTCTCTGTCTGTGCGCTCTCTCTGTGCGCTCTCTCTGTCTGTGCGTTCTCTCTTGCTCTCTGTGTGCATTGTCTGTGTGTGATCTCTGTCTGTGCACTCTCTCTGCTCTCTGTCTGTGCATTCTCTCTCTTTCTGTGCACTCTGTCTGTGTGCTCTCTCTCACTCTGTGTGTGTGCTGCCTGTGTGTTCTCTCTCTCTGTTCCCCTCCCTCTGTGTGTCGATTTATGTGCACTCTCTCTTGCGCTCTTTGTGTTCGCTGTCTGTGTGCGTGGCTGTGTGCACTCTATCTCCCTGTGTCAATCTCTGTTCGCTCTTTGTGTGTGCGCTCTCTCTGTTTGTGCACTCTCTGTGTGGCTCTGTCTCTGCTCTCTCTCTGTGCACCCTCTCTCTGTGCTCTCTGTGTGCTCTCTCTAACTCTCTGTGTGCACTGTCTGCGTGTGATCTCTCTGTCTGTGTGCACTCTCTCTCTGTACCCCTCCCTCTCTGTGTCAATCTCTGTGTGCTCTCTCTCTGTGCGCTCTGTCTGTGCATTCTCTCTGTGGCTCTCTGTGAGCTCTCTGTCTCTCGGTGTGTTCTCTCTCTCTCTCTGTGCGCTCTCTGTCTCTGCTCTCTGTCTGTGCGCTCTCTCTGCACACTCTTTCTCGCTCTTTTTGTCTGTGTGCAATGTCTCTCTGTCGATCTCTGTGCACTCTCTCAGCTATTGGCGATCGGATCACTCCCTGGATCAATACTTCCTCTATAATTATCCATGATAGCCCTAAATGCTGTTTTTAATTGGAAATAAATCCAGTCCCCTTTTAAAGTTTTCTATTGAATCCGCTGTCACCCCCTCCTCTGGTAGAGAATTCCACAGATTAACCACCCTTACTGTGAAGAACCCTTTTCTTTATTTACAGTGGGATCTGTTTCTAACCTCAAAGGATGTCCTCTAGTCAGTTGAAAACCTCTTTGCACAAAAAAAGTTCACTTGAAAAAACTTTATACTGACCCTGGATTTATTTATATATAATCATGTCCCCTCTTAGATGCCTTTTTCTAGAGAAAATAGTTTAATTTGGTTAGTCTTTCTTCATAACTCAGTCCCTCCATTCCCCTTATTATTTTTGTTGCTCTTCTCTGTACTTTTTCCAGCTCTAAAATGTCCTTTTTATGAATTGGTGCCCAAAATTGTACTCCATATTACAAATGAGGGCATACTAGGGATTTGTATAGTGGCAGAATTATATTTGCTTGCCTTGCTACTATACCCTTCTTAATACATGCTAATATTTTATTTGCCTTTGCAGCTTCTGCTTGGCATTGAGCACTGTTACCTAGGGGGTTGTCCACAACCACTCCCAAATCCCTTTCAATATCAGATACTCCTAGATTTGCTCCATTAAGAATATAAATTGCATGGGTATTTTTCCTTCCCAGATGCATAACTTTACATTTATTCATATTAAATTTCATCTGCCATTTAGTCGCCCATTCCTCTAATCTATATAAATCCCTTTGGAGGGAAAGTACATCATTATCTGATTGAATTACCTTGCACAACTTAGTATCATCAGCAAAAATGGAGACAATACTTTCCAGTCCCACTTCAAGTCATTAATAAATATGTTAAAAAGGAGAGGACCTAATACTGAACCTTGAGGAACCCCACTTACCACATGAGTTCAATTGGAGTATCTTCCATTTACCACAACCCTTTTCTTCCTGTCTTTTGGCCAGCTCTCAATCCATGGCCAGATATTTACTGCAATTCCTGTATCCCTTAGTTTGCACAATAGTCTTCCATGTGGCACTGTACCAAAAGCCTTTGCAAAATCAAAAAAGACTACATCCACTGAGTTGCCATGATCCCGCTTCCTACTAACCTCCTCATAGAAACTAAGTAGATTTGACCTATCCCTCATAAATCCATGTTGACTCCTACTTATAATCCTGTTCAAATAGACATATTCTTGTATATTATCCCTAATTAACCCTTCTAAAAGCTTCCCCACTACAGAAGTGAGGCTCACTGGTCTATAATTCCCTGGATTTTGCTCCCTTCTTAAATTTAGGTATCACCTCTGCTTTTCTCCAGTCATCTGGTAGCAACCCAGTGTTGAGTGAATATTGAAAACAATAGATATAATGGTTTGGCTATTACAGAACCCAGTTCCCTCAGTACCATTGGATATATTCCATCAGGACTTGGGGCTTTATTAACATTTATTTTTCCAACCTCTTTTGGATTAATTCCTGTGTTAACCAGTTATTTGGTGAAGGTAGTATAGCCCCATTATGTTGCAGTGACCCAACCACTGGCACCTCCCTTGTGTATACCGAAGAAAAGAACCTATTTAGCTCATCTGCCCTTTCCTGGTCACTAATTATCAGACGGCCTGTGTCACATTTTAATGTTCCTATAGCTTCATTTCTAACTTTCTTCCCATTAATATATTTAAAAAATATTTTAGGGTTAGACTTACTCTCTTTTGCAATTCATTTTTCATTTTCTATTTTAGCCAGTCTAATAGCCCTTTTGCAAGCCTTGTTGATTTCCTTGTACTCCCATAAAGCTGTCTCTGTCCCCTCTTGTTTATATAATTTAAATGTCTGTTTTTTACTCCATATCTTGATCTTTAAATCATTGTTAAGCCACATTGGATGTGATTTACTCCTTTTACTTTTATTCCCAAATGGTATATGGTGATAAGTATGTATATTTAGTAAGGATTTAAATGTTGTCCATTTATGTTCAGTATTTGTATCTATCAGTTCTCTGTCCCAGTCTATACTTTGTATTGCTGCCCTTAGACCGTTAAAATCTGCCCAGTTAAAATTAAGAGTTTTTGTTGGCCCTTTTTATTTAATTCAATCTTAAATTAGAGTGTTGTGATCACTGTTTCCCAAAGGTTGCCCCTTTTCAACATTTGATACCATATTGATATTATTTGTGGTAACTAAATCCAAGTTAGCCTCATTTCTAGTAGGTTCTTGTATAAGCTGGGCCAGATAATGATCACTGAGTGTACTCAAGAACCTGCTCCCCTTAGCTGAACTGCTGGTTTCATTTATCCAGTTTATTTCAGGGTAATTAAAGTCTCCCATAACTAGAACTTGACCATGCTTAGCTGCATTTCCAATCTGTAACAATAATTGTATTTCCTCACTTTCAGTTATTTTTGCCAATTTATAACATACTCCAACTAATATTCTTTTGGAATTTGCTGCTCCGCTATTTAACTCTACCCACACTCATTCAACATTATCGTTAGTTCCAGAATAAATATCTTCTCTGACTATAGGCTTAAATTCAGGCTTAACATACAGACAAAACCCTCCTCCTCTTTTACCATTGCCCCTATCTTTCCTAAATAGGTTATAACCATCCAGATTAACAGTCCAATCATGAGATTCATCCCACCATGTTTCGGTAATGCCTATAAAATCCCATTTTGTGTTAATTGCCAATAATTCTAGCTCTCATTTTCCTGGCAAGCTTCTGGCATTAGCAAGCATACATCTCCTCCCCTATGAGTACTTAATTCATCCCTTACCCCTCTACATTTTCTACCCTATTGCAATCTTCTTGTCCCTCCACCACACCTACTAGTTTAAAAACGTTTCCAGCCTTTCTACCATCCTATCCCCTAGCACAAAAGCACCCTCATCATTAAGGTGCAATCCATCTCCGCTATAGAGATTGTACCCAAGTGAGAAGTCAGACCAGTGCTCTAAAAACCCAAACCCCTCCTTAGTGCACCACTTCTTTAGCAAGGCATTAACCTCCCTAAGCTCCTCCTGTCTCCCGGGGCTAGCACGTGGCACTGGTAGTATCTCAGAAAATACTACCTTGGAGGTCCATGCTTAAAGCTTATTCCTTAGTTCTCTAAAATCATTCTTTAGGACACTCCATCTTCCACTAATTTTGTCATTGGTACCAATATGTACCATGACTGCCGGTTGATTTCCAGCCCCTCACAATAATTTATCTACCCGATCCACAACATGCCCAGCACCCGGGAGTCAGCAAACTGATCAATTGCTGGGATCTGGGTGACAAATCACCCTGTCCAACCTCCTAATCATAGAGTGCCCTACCACCAAACCTGTCTGTTTCTCTGCCTATTCTGCCCCCTCTCCTCCAGTAAAACAGTTTTCCCGCTGTATCTGGAATTGCCATTCCTGATTGGACATCCCCAACAGTTTCACTCAATCTGGCAAATCTTTTGGTGTTTGCCAAATCAGAACTGGCCTACCTCCTACTCCTGACCCCCCTGCTTCCGCTTGTAACTGTAACCCAGCTACCTCCCTGGACATTATCACTAGCCCCATCTCCACCCACCATGCTAGGCCCAGCTAAACTGTGCTCAGTGAGCATCAACTCCCTTTCCAATGGAGCAATATCACTCAGTGCTGCAATTCTCCTCTCCAGTTCTCCAATTTGAGCTTCCAGAGAGGCAACATGCTCACACCTCTCACAGAGCTATGGACTCTGGATCATCTGTTCCCGTAGTGCATACATATGATAGGATGTACACTGAGTGAGGTTGCCACTGGATTGACTCATAATTATTGTCTACAAAATTTTGGTGGGAAAAATAAACAAACAATATTAAAAAAATAATATATTTGTATTAAGCTTTATAAAGAAGAAAAAACTAATATATATATATATATATATATATATATATATATATATATATATTCCCTTTTTTGCACTACAAGTCTGCCACCCCCCCTCTTCTTTGAAGTCCTATCTTTTATTTAAACTCCTACACTTTTACTAGAACTGCACTAACACTAGAATTGTTTCAGGCTCACAAATTCGCCCCTTCCCCTGTTTATATTAACTTCTGCCTACTCACCTGGACACAATTAGTGCACACAGGAAATAATCACACTTTACTTGCAACAAGTAAATCCCAATTGCGAAAAGCCCTAGACAACTTACAAACCTTTATGCATGTTTAACACAGGCAAATCACTCCCTTCTAACCTGGACAAAATTAGTGCACACAGCAATTAATCACACTGTACTTGCATGAAGTAAATGCTAGAGATCTCTCTATCTGTGTGCACTCTCTATGTACCCCTCCCTCTCTGTGTCGATCTCTGTGTGATCTCTCTGTGTGCGTGCTCTGTCTGTGCACTCTCTCTGTCTATGCCATCACTCTCTCTCTGCACTCTCTTTCTCGGTGCACTCTCTCTCTCTGCTATCTGTCTGTGCGCTCTCTGTCTCGCTCTCTCTCTCGCTCTTTGTGTGTGCTGTCTGTGTGTACTCTCTCTCTGTACCCCTCCCTCTCTGTGTCGATCTCTGTGTGCTCTCTGTGTGTGCACTCTCTGTCTGCACTCTGTGGCCCTCATTCAATTGCAATTTGGCCAATTGAATAGGGCTCTAAATAAGCACATAACATGTTTTTTTTACAGAAGTTTTTAGTTAGTAAGCATCTATCAAAAAGCAAGGTTTTCACTAACTAAAAACTTCTTTAAAAAATATATGTTATGTGCTTATTTAAAGCCCTATTCAATTGGCCAAACCACAATTGAATGAGGGTCTGTGTGTGCTGTCTGTGTGTGATCTCTCCATCTGTGTGCACCCTCTCTCTCTGTACCCCTCCCTCTCTTATTTGATCTCTGTGAACTCTCTCTCTGTGCACTCTCTCTCTGTGCACTCTCTCCCTGTGCACTCTCTCTCTCTCTGATCTTTCTCTCGCTCTGTGTGCGCTGTCTGTGTGCGCCCTCTCTGTCTGTGTTCGCTCTTGCTCTGTAATTCTCTCTCTCTCTGTACCCCTCCCTCTCTGTATCAGACTCTGTGTACCCCTCTCTCTCTCTCTCTCTCTCTCTCTCTCTGTACCTGTCTCCCTCCCTCTGTACCTCTCTCCCTCCCTCTCTCTCTCTCACATTGCTGTCTTTCTCTGAAATGCAAATGGCCGCCAGCTTCTGTTAAGACCAGGTTTTAGGCCCCACCCCTTTGATGTCATATCTATGCCCCCTTAATAACATCAGCGTTAACAACAATGTCGCAGTACGACAACTATATATATGACTAGCGACTTGCCCATCAAAAATGACGGGGCAATAAAATCTGAAACAATGGGAATGTTGTTTGTAAGTATTTTGCTCCTCTCCACTCATGTCCTTCAAGTTTCCTGCTTTGCATTAATCACCTTCGTCCCTCATCGTGAAGACAGATATATAAGTATATTGTTAAATTTAAAAATATTTTATTACAGTGAGTGAATAAATTAATATGAATTAATAAATGCTTATACTTTACCTATTTATATTTAATATGCAGCAATCAATATTATGAAGAGCTAACAATCTCTTTTGATTTTCTTGCCTCTGAAAATGTACAGTTGGACTGTTGATCACCTGAGGAGAAAGTGTCAGCAAAGTGCCAAGTGCGCAGTGTAAATAGGCTGCGTGCGCGAGGCCAAACCGTTTGTTTAGGCGGCTATAGCGCCATTTTAGAATTTTAATGTTATTATTTGCAAGTTAGTGTTGTGAAATGGCGCGACTCGGCTCTTGAGCATTTTCTGTCATACATGCCTGGTGGTAATTTGCGCGCCTCGGTCTCCTTTAGCCTCGCTTTAATTTTTTTTTGTCTTCCATTCTTTTTCTTTTGGCTTAAATTCGTGTGCAACCTTACTCCCAGGCGTACTATCGTTCGGGGAGAAGCTTGGGGGGAAACAAACGGACCTTGCAAAAATAGTAATTTAACGGTCAAATAACAAGAAAAACAAGAACCCCCACCCCCCCAAACATAAAACCACACTGACACACAGCACAGGGTTTCTTTGCCCCCAAGATTTTAAGGTTGGATTAGTCCTGCGTTCCTCAACTGCTGGCAGCCTAAGTAAGACCCGCGTTTCTTAACTGCTTGCAGGCTAAGGCCCGCGTGTTTCAATGCCTCAATGGCTCGCCTCACCTCGCGAAGCTCGCAGGGAGATGAGCTCCTTCGGTGCTCATCGCCTAAGTGCTTTGAACTCCTGCGTGTTTCAATGCATCAACTGCTCGCCTCGCTTTGCAAGGCTCACAGGGCGATGAGCGCCTTCGGTGCTCATTGCCTAAGTGCTCCGATTTCGGAAGGCTTTTATGCGTTAACAGCTCGCCTCGGTTCGCGAGGCTCGCAGGACGATGAGCGCCTTTGGCGCTCATCGCCTAAGCGCTCTGAGCTCGGAAGATTTCTATGCATTTACGGCTTGCCTCGCTTTGCAAGGCTCGCAAGAGTGACGACGAATTACTGTTTGACAATTATAATATGTGATTATTATCCTTTCTTTTTAACATTCCAACATATTCTGTAGCACTATACAGAGGTTAAGTACAAGGCAAAAACTAATTTTAACACATTGCAAAATAATGGAGGGCCCTGTTATTGAGCTTAAAATCAAATGTTCATAGTGATTTCCCTAATGTGCCTAACACTTTGAAGACTTGCAAACTTCCAATGTATTTTATCTTTGTTTCTTTGGTTAGTACAGTATGTATGAAGGAACCAAAGGAAAACAGAATAAAAAAGCAGAATACTTTGGCACTTGATATTTTAAATCCTTAAACTTTGCATCAGATTTAATTAAAAAAGTTTTTGACTTTTTTTCACTGCTCTATTTCATCTTATAGGGACACTTAATTCAGCACAATTTGGAGCTTGCCACTGTAAAGATCTCATAAAAACATGTTAAAATGTTTTTGAATTTTTTAAATACGTGCATTTTTTACTGAGAAGTTAATACATTAAATCTCTGTTTATATGTGTCACTGACTGCCCCAAGACAGACACACCGCAACAGCTCTGTGCAGTGAGCATAGGCAAAAAAACTGTTAACCCTTCACAAATTCATCTATGCAGAGAATGAAATGCTAAAATCACCTAAATAGGACAGATGTGGGTTAACAACTCTTGCTGCATTCCTAAATTCATGGAATAATTGCTATAAATCTTTGTGTTCATTGTGCCTTCACTGCTTGGTTTGGCATATGTTATTAATCATGAAACAGTCAGTAGGCAGGCTACAGTATGTTTGTAAAGAGACCTACAACTTTAGATTTTTTAGGTGTTATTTGTTTAATAAAAAATATTTTTACATACAACATTGTGCTCTTTCACACCAAGAAGTGTACCTACGCCGAGGTAAATGGCCCTTTAATAAATTCAATGTCCCATAAAATGTTTTCACTTAGTGATAAGGGAGGAGCTTTTCAAATGAGACAAAGGAAACCATTTGTGTGATAGAGGTGACTTAATGCTTTCATTTTCCATCTTGACAAAATATACCCCACTGTCTTCTTTATCCCTTTTTTCCTTCAGTTTTTTAGAATGTAATATTTTCTTACAGTAACAACTCTGGATAGCACTAAAATATTTGTCCAATAAAAAAAGTAGCACTACAATAATCTGATTATTCATCTAGTGACTGATATACAAATTCATATTATTGTTATCTGTAAATTCAGATCAGTGTTTGCTTCTCTGATACATAAAAGGCAAACAAGCATACTGCATAGCATTTTGGACTTATTTCAATTTCGAATAAGAATAATGAAATGATTTTGATATACTTATATGCTATCTTTTTTCAACAATGTAACATTAAATTGATGTATTGCATTCAACAGAACATGTTTGAAACAATACAAAGGTTTTTTTTTTTAATCCTTTACAAACTGCTTTAGGAACACAATTATTTCTACCTTGTAATGGGTGCTAAATACAGGCTGATAAGGAACTGCAACCGTTGGGTACTGGAGTAATGGAACAATGATTTACTCCCTCTAGTGGCTGAACCAGATACAGTTAAAAAACAAACAAACATTGTAATCCTGACTGCTCCAAATTTAGGTCCCTATGTTAATCCCTTCAATTGCAATTTACGAGTGCCGTAGTAGCAAAGAAAAACCTACCTATTTATGCTATTCCCCCATCCTGAAAGCATTGCGAGAGAACTGCTACAAGTGACTGCTGCGCGACAAAGACGAGACTAAAGCATGGCACAAGTTTCTAGTGATTTTTGCACTGACAAAAGATTACGACTTACTTCGTAAGACTTTTACACCCAATCCCTATGCTAATACGATTGTACAGATCACTCACAAACCAGTGCCATAACTGCAAAAAAAATTAAGAAAATATTACATGTACCAAAGACCACTCACAAGTACTTTTAAAACCATTACTGAGTGCCGCAGCAGCAGTTAAAGTGACAGTATATCACCAAAAATCACTTAAATAGGATGGAATTTTAACATTATTTGACAATTAACAGTCCAATATCAACCCAAAAATTATGTTAATAATGTATTATTATGTCCTTTTATTAGACAATATTTAGGGTAACACACAACCCAGTACTCAAGGGGTAAATACATGTTAGCAAACCACATTGCTGACAAATAAATGCTCTAATGTATTTTCTATATATATATTGTATAAACACAAAATACACCCTGTCACAACCTACAATAATGATGGAGTATAGAGGATCCTAGTCCTCTTATCTCCTGTAGGTTTTAGACCTAAGTTTGGGTGACTCCAGACCAATGGACAATCTTTGTAGATGCAAGAGCATAAGTCCCAGCTTTCGGTAGTGTGCCTGGGAAACCTGGAAGGGAGTCAGAACGCTCTCCTCTACCAGCATATGCCCCTGGGTCAATAATACACCTGCACACAAAGTCTTGATGAAAATTATGAACCCAGATTTATTGAAACAAACATATTTAAAACATTTCACACACACACACACACACAGTGGAGGGAGTGGCTGCAGTGGATCAACCTTTCCCCTTTCTCTGGCCAATAGGGTAACCTCCAGAGTAACCTAATTACCTCTGTCCAATGTAACAGAGGTAGGCTATGGGAACCACCAGACCCCTCCCATGGGCCAACCCCAGGCGTGGCCACCAAGCTCATTCTGACCCAGGCTCCCCCAGTGGAAACTTCCTGTTTGAGCTCCTAGGCCCCCCATTGTTATCTAGGTGCCTGACTGTCTACCCAGACGCCATTGTCTTGGGATGCTATCACTTCAAGTGTTTACCTTAAGTGATAGCTGTAAGGCAGATTGTTGATCCACTCAGGTTACTATCTGTAGGCTGTAATATTGCTACCCAAGTACAATATAACAGGCACTCTCCTCTCATGCACATCTACAAATACAACACCCAATGTTTCACCCACATACAACCAACATATCCCAATAGCTCTCTCACATGACACCCATTACAAGGAGCCTAAACATGGAAGGGATGGGAAAATGCTAAGGGGTAAACTTATAATACTTTTAATCCCCTAGACCACAAAATAACAATATAACCTTATAACTGTATAACAGGGGGTCTGGAAACCCCAACCCCCCAGGTATCGTCTCTTGTGTCAACAGCCTGTGACAGACATCTGTCCAAGTCCCAGATGACTGCCAAGTGAGCCATGACACACCCGTTTTTATATATTGAAGCTATAATGTTACACTTGTTACAATTGGAACATATATATTTAATGCCATAAAAGTAAAAATTCTTAAAAGCTAATTTATATATATATATATATATATATATATATATATATATATATATATATACAGTATATATATATATATATATATATATATATATATATATATATATAGTAAATAAATAGTACATCTGTGTTCACATTTGAATGTCTAAAACAAGTTAAAAAAACCTGCTTCCAGCTCAGAAATCCGAGAAAAACAGTTATTACACTTCATTCTGGAAAGCTGAGTTGGGACTTGCAAATGTGCCCACAAATGCCTCACAAAAGTGAGTTTACATTTTTGGAAATATTTTATTATATGTTTTCATGTGACAACACTGAAGAAATGACACTCTGCTACAATGTACAGTAGTAAGTGTACAGCCTGTATAACAGTGTAAATTTGCTGTCCCGTCAAAATAACTCAACACACAGCCATTCATGTCTAAACCGTTGACAACAAAAGTGAGTACACCGCTAAGTGGAAATGTCCAAATTGGGCCCAAAGTGTCAACATTTTGTGTGGCCACCATTATTTTCCAGCGCTGCCTTAACCCTCATGGGCATGGAGTTCACCAGAGCTTCACGGGTTGCCACTGGAGTCCTCTTCGATTCCTCCATAATGACATCACAGAGCTGGTGGATGTTAGAGACCTTGCATTCCCTCACCTTCCATTTGAGGATGCCCCACAGATGCTCAATAGGGTTTAGGTCTAGTGACATGCTTGGCCAGTCCATCACCTTTACCTTCAGCTTCTTTAGAGAGGCAGTGGTCGTCTTGGAGGTGTGTTTGTGGTCGTTATGTTGGAATACTGCCCTGAGGCCCAGTCTCCGAAGGGAGGGGATCATGCTCTGCTTCAGTATGTCACAGTACATGTTGGCATTCATGGTTCCCTCAATGAACTGTAGCTCCCTAGTGCTGGCAACACTCATGCAGGCCCAGACCATGACACTCCCACCACCATGCTTGACTTAGGCAAGACACACTTGTCTTTGTATTCCTCACCTAGTTGCCGCCACACACGCATGACACCATCGGAACCAAATACGTTTATTTTGGTCTCATTGGACCACAGGATTTGGTTACAGTAATCAATGTTTTTAGTCTGCTTGTCTTCAGCAAACTGTTTGCAGGCTTTCTTGTGCATCATCTTTAGAAGAGGCTTCCATCTGGAATGACTGGGACAAACCAATTTGATGCAGTGTGCAGTGTATGGTCTAAGCACTGACAGGTTGGCCACCCACCTCTTCAACCTCTGCAGCAATGCTGGCAGCACTCATACGTCTATTTCCCAAAGACAACCTCGGGATATGACGCTGAGCATGTGCACTCAACTTCTTTGGTCGATCATGGCGAGGCCTGTTCTGAATAGAACCTGTCCTTTGAAACCGCTGTATGGTCTTGACTAAAGTGCTACAGCTCAGTTTCAGGGTCTTGGCAATCTTCTTATAGCCTAGGCTATGTTTATGTAGAGCAACAATTCTTTTTTTAAGATCCTCAGGGAGTTCTTTGGCATGAGGTGCCATGTTGAACTTCCAGTGACCAGTATGAGAAAGTGTGAGAGCGATAACACCAAATTTAACACACCTGAGACCTTGTAACACTAACGACTCACATGACACCAGGGAGATGAAATGGCTAACTGGGCCCAATTTGGCCATTTCCACTTAGGGGTGTACTCACTTTTGTTGCCAATGGTTTAGGCATTAATGGCTGTGTGTTGAGTTACTTTGAAAGGTAGCAGAGTGTCATTTCTTCAGTGTTGTCACATGAAAAGATACAATAAAATATGTATAAAAATGTGAGGGGTGTACTCACTTTTGTTAGATACTGCATGTATTATGGTTTCTTACCGCAGCTGTTTTTACTCAATTTAATAATCATCACATTCTCATTTTATATTTGCTACTAGAGTTGTCTCTCATCCGTAAAGCTTGGTTGGGGTACGCCCTACACTAAAATCTCTTACGAAAAGGAAGGATTTATGGATGTGAGTGCCGTAATCTGGGGGAGCTAAAGATTATCATCAAGGTGTAACAAAGGGGAAAAAACTGCCACAGCCACTTTACGTGTGTATCGCAATTTACACCGACCGATTAGCCTAGGACCCATAGCTAGTACATGCATTCAAATACCTTTTTTAACACTTGTAGCGTTTATTTCTTTACACAGAAGAAAAACTTTTGCAAGCTTTAATCTCAGTCTTTTATATGCATGATAAGTTAGTGATTTCAGTCTTTCCATGAAAAAAAATCTCAGAACAGCAGTATCATTTCAGTGCTCGAATTTACATTGCCTGAATTATGGTTATTCTTGTGATGCAATTCTCATCTCATTTTGCCTGCTGCTTTCTCAGGACGGTGTGTCCTTGTAAATTGAGCTTTCCATTAGCACTCTTAAAAGCAATGTCTGTTTCTCTGCAGTATCATTTTATAAAAATTTTGTTTTTCAATTAATTGGAAGGGAAAACTTAATGTAAAAAAAATCTATCAGTATAAAAAAGCCGATCGCAATTTATGTATATACTGTATGTTTGATATTATAATTTGTTTTCCTGATGCTTGTTAAATTCTACCATAAAAATAGCAAGCTTAATAAATCAAATTGATAGCTGCTCCAGATACTGGCCCTGCCTGGGAAACTTGAGCTAATTGATTTAGCCAATGTGCTATAATAAATACAAACAAAAAGGAAGTAAAGGGCTGAAAGGTCTCTGGGGTAGTATTGCTGAGCGTACTTCCGGTGTTCCTGGCATCTGTTTCTGTATCCTGATACCTGCAAAAGACAGCAGGGGTGCTGACATTGCTAAAAACGCTGACAATCTAGGGTGGTTTTTGTGGCTGAAAGCAGGGGGGTTTGTGACACACATGGTCCCCTCACCCCTGGATCATCACAGATGTAACTCTATTTTTGCACATGGTAATCCCTGTTTCTCTTTTCATAATGAAGTGAGGCAAAAATAAAATATGTTATAAGTAGATGTGACTGCTTAGACCCATGGCAGAACCAATGCAATCTTACCTTTACATCCTACAATGTAAAGATAATATATGAATATATATGCTTTAGAAAATGGATGGAGATAGCGCTGGTGCAATGCTACTGAAATGGTGAAGACAGTAGATTAAAACAATACTGTAACTTCACCAATTTTGACTTTTCACCCAATCTACAGTCCAATATCTGCTAAACCGCAATATAAAATTATGAAATCCAGCTAGCTCGATACAGTGAAATACAGGGTCACAGCTTTACATGCCAACCATTCCCTATTGCAAACCATTCCCACGCTGCCAACCATTTCCTATTGCAAATCATGACCACCATGAGTGTCTCCTTTCATCCCTGTTATTTATCACTCCAGCAGCGTGTCATATTATAAAGTAAACTAGGTAAAGCAGAAGCAATTCCCATTAATATCACACAGGAACTCCTTGAAACTCTAGTACTGATTTTAGTGGAATAAAAAATGTCTTAGTTACATAGGCATTAAGATCTAAGTCCACCAAAGCAGTACTATACTGTAATGTTTATATACCTATCACATATATAGTTTTGAGCATACGAGCTTGCTTAAGCCGTTGCTCACGCTTGCGAGGGCCGCAGTTCGGCGCTCCATGCCAGAAACTGAGGCCCTCCTGGTCACCAACTGCATACTCAATCACTGTATTTACCTGAGCCCGCGGCCCCTCGCGTCGCGCTAATAAAAAACCGGAAGTGGGTGTACCAGAACTCACTGCACAAAACTTCAAGTCCCAGAATGCTCAGCAGCACAAGCAGTAGCCACTCAGCACATTAGGGGGCGAGTCTAATATATAATATAGCTGTCTCTCACTCTGCAAAAACAAATGGAAAGATAGAACTGTTTTTTTAAAGTTTATGTGTGACATTTAATGTATATATATTTAAATATTGTGGTAGGGAGAATTATCTCTGAGGACCTGGACTTTTATGTGAAATCAATATACTCTAGATGGCTTCTTATTTACATTATACAACATATACATATATATATATATATACACACATATATATACACATTATATATATATATATTTATATATATACACACATATATATACACATTATATATATATATATATATATATATATACACTATATATATATATATATATATATATACACATTATATTTATATAATATATTTATTTATATATACACACATTATATTATATATATTTACACATTATATATATATATATATATATATATATATCACATCACATATATAGTTGTGAGCGTACGGGCCGTTGCTCACGCTTGCGGGCTCGCGTAGCGAGGGGCGCGGGCAAGGGCCTCAGTTGCTGGGATGGAGCGCCGAAGGCGCTCCATCCCAGCAACTGAGGCCCTTGCTCGCAGCGTACAGCCCGTTGCTCACGCTGAGGCCCTGCAGCCACCTCCTCCCCACAATACCCCGCCGCTGGAGAGAGGGAGCAGAACTCCATGCCCCATTACACCCATCAGACTACTTACATTAATTGGAGCATCTCAATTCACCTCCGCCATGTCTCCCCTGCCAGCACATTTTCTGAACAGCTTCGATGAATGTAAGTAGTCTGATGGGTCTGATCGGGCCCATGAAGGCCTGGCCTTGGGGGACATGAAGGCTTAGCCTGGGGGGACATGGCATCATGGGCTGGAGGCCATAAACGTCGCAACGCAAATAACACGGCACACACATTACGACACTCGCACACACCATCCTACACACGTTCACACACATTACAGCCTCGCAACACTCGGACGCAACTCGCGAACATTACAAAATTAAAAACACAATACATACACACAGCACATACATAAAAAACTTACCTACAGCAACAGGGAGCATCCAGGACCTCAAAAATGCAACTTACACCTTCGTTTCAATAAAAATAAAAGAGTTTGGACAATAAAAAATTTGATATGCGAGAGAAAAAATGGCCGCCGAACAAAACGAAAACGAGGCTACAGCACTCTCAACACGTAAAAAACACCACAACACACTCGCAAAACAACACCCGAAACTCGAAAAACACCACGAAGCACCGACGGCTAATCCGCAAACACCCATAACACAGATAACCCGCCATTTTACGCCAATGCGGAAGTACACCACTACGCTAACGGTTTCGTCTCGCGCACGCACACTCTTACACTGCACGCATTCATCACGCTTACACAGCAGCTCCACACCACTAATGCTGCAGCAATATGAAAACAGATTGTCAGCTCTTCAACACAATGCTTCAAAATAGGTAAAGTATATTCATTTATTCATCTACTATATATTTTAGTATTACACACCAAACAGCATTAGCTACCTTACGATTTGATTGCCGTCATTTTTTGACGGGCAATTCGCTAGTGTGTGTATATATCTATGTGGAGAACTATATGAAACCCGCTATATCTTTATATACTAGTACTATGATACCAGTACTGTTATTATTATTATTATTGTTTATTTGTAACATGCTAACATATTCTGTAGCACTATACATACGTTGTGATCAAGGTAAAACAATATTAACACATTACAAAGATGGAGGGCCCTGTCTTTGAGCTTAGAATCCAGTTTCCATAGTGCTTTCCCAAAAGTACATTGCAAGATTAAAAACTTGCAGACTTACAATCTAAAGGTTTAGGGTGTGGCATAGGAGTGTGAGAAATGCAGTGTGCTTGTTAAGGAGGGAGGTTATAGGCTTCTTTAAACAGATCTTTAGCGAGGTTCTGAAGGATTTAAAGCAAGCGGATAGTCTAGTGGATTGAGGCCGGGAGTACCAGAGAGTAGGGGCAGCTCGAGAAAAGTCCTGAAGGTAGGGATGAGAGGAGGTGATGAGAGAGGAGGAAAGAAGAAGGCCATTAACAGAGTGAAGAGGGCAGGTGGGGGAATATTTGGATATGAGAGCAGATATATAAGGGGATGCAGTGTTGTTGGGGGCTTTGTAAGCTAGAGTCATGATTTTACATTTTATTCTGGAGGCTACAGGAAGCCAGTAGAGTGATTGAGAGAGAGGTGCTGCAGACACGGAGTGTTTAGAACGGTAGATGAATCTAGCGGAGGAATTCAATATGGATTGAAGGGGGGATGGATGGGTGGTAAGTAGGCCAGCCAGAAGGCAGTAGTCAAGACAGGATATGATGAGGGAATGTATTAGAATCTTAGTTTTGTCTTGTGTAAGGTAATTACATATTTTGGAAATGTTTTTTTTAAATTGAAAAGACAAGATTTTGTCAGTGACTGTATGTTAGAGCTATATGGAACATGCTATATATACCTTTATATACCAGTTCTGCGCCGGGCTAAACGATTAGTCCCCTGGATTTTTAATAAGTGATGCCACTATTGTTTAGATCTATGATTCTCTTGAACAATAGAGCGCAGAGTGGGTATAAACTCTATAGCAGGGATGGATTGCACCTTAATAAAGAGGGAGCTGCTGTGCTAGGGGAAAGGATGGTAGAATGGCTGGGGCGGGGAGGGACTAGATAGAAGTAATGGGGCTGTAAGTGTAGAGGGGGTAAGGAATGAATTAACTAGTCATGTGGGAAGAGATGGGAGGGGTTAGTATAGTCAATTGGGAGGTACCGCTAAGTAACTAAAGTATAGTGGCAGGCACTTCAGAACTTAACATAAAATGTATACTGGCTAATGCCAGAAGCTTGCCAGGAAAAATGGAAGTGTTAGAATTATTAGCAGTTAATGAGAAATGGGATTTAATAGGCATTACTGAAACATGGTGGGATGACTCTCATGACTGGACTGTTAATCTGGATGGCTATAACCTATTTAGGAAAGATAGGATAATGGTAAAAGCGGGTGAGGGATTTGTCTGCATGTTAAGCCTGAATTAAAGCCTATAGTCAGAGAAGATATTTATGGCAGACCTAGTGATAAAGTTGAATGTTTGTGGGTAGAGTTAAATAGCGGAGCAGCAAATTCCAAAAGAATATTAGTAGGAGTATGCTATAAACCCTCAAATATAGCTGAAAGTGAGCACCCGGGAGACAGCAAACTGTTCGATTGCTGGGATCAGGGTGACAAATCACTGTGTCTACCTTCCTAATAATAGAGTCCCCTACCACCAAAACCTGTCTGTTGCTCTGCCTATTCTGCCCTCCAACTCCTCCAGTAGAACTGTTCTCCCGGCTGGGTTAATTATATATATATTTTTTTTTATTCTTCTGCCTTTGCACTATAAATCTGCCCGCCCCCTTTTTCGTTGAACTCCCTCCTTTTATTTAAACTCCTACACTTTTACTAGAAATGTTTGCAAGCTCATAAGTTCACCCCTTCTCCTGTTTATATTAACTTCTGCCTTCTCACCTGGGCACAATTAGTGCACTCTGCAGTTTATCAGCCTTTACTTGCAAGGAAAATCCACTTGCAAACAGCCCCTTTGAAGACCCGCAAGGCAGGAAATTTGAATTTTAAATGCAGTAGGGGGCTGATCGTGACCCCCACTACAAGGATGGGACCCACAACATTTGGGGGTTAATGTTATGTGCGGGTGGGGGTACTTAGAGTACCTCCGCTGCTGGCCTTAACTATTTGTGTGCCCCGGGCTCTTTAAGGACCTGCGGCAGGGAATATAAACATTTTAAATGCTGATCGTGACCCCCACTGCAAGGGTTAATTAGGGGCCCTCAGGGGGTCCCGATGGAGACCCCCAGCATGGGGTTAATGTGGGCACACTGGGGGGTCCTGATCGGGACCAATGCAGCAAGGGGTTAACGTGGGGACCCTGTGGGGGTCCCAATCGGGGCCCCTGCATCATTGAGGTCTCATGTAGGACTGTGGGGGAGTGTTACGTGCAATGGGGACTTATCTGGGCCATATGTAAGGGCTTCTAAAGCCCTTGCGGGTCCTCCTGAGCACAGGCAGGAGCTGGGATACTTTTTCGGAGTGGGAGGGATCGGGCAATTGAATAGGGATTTGCGATTTCTGGGCTGCAAAAGTGACAGATCTGAGAGTCTATACAGAGTCCCATGAGCCCTTAATTAACCCTATCACTCATGGAGCTCTATACAGACCCCATGAGCCCCTAATTAACCCTAACACTCATGGGGGTCTATACAGACCCCCATAAGCCTCTATTTAACCTTGTCACTCATGTGTCTCTATACAGAGCCCCATGAGCCTCTATTTAACTCTGTCACTCGTGGGGCTCTATGCAGAGCCCCATGAGCCCCTAATCAACCCCATCACGTATGGAGGTCTATACAGACCCTCATATACCTCTATTTAATCCCATCAGTCCAATAGGGGTCTATGTAGACCCCGATAATAACCCTATAAGTGCCATGATGATCCTCAAGTTACACAAAATAAAAAACCTAAGTTACAGAAAATAAAAAAAGCTAGCTTACAAAAAATGAAAAAGAACATTGCAAAAAATAAAAAAGAACATTACAAAAAATAAAAACATCCCACCACTACAGAAAATAAACAAAGAATTACTCACCTAAAAAGAAAATACATGCACATATGCTTCTTTTTGTCTTCTCTGGATGGGCCTCAAAAAAAAAAGAAACATCACATTAGTCAAAATATAAACACAACCTAATAAACTAAACATACTATATATTAAACTTACCTTTTCGCGATGTCCCCGTCCTCGTAGTCTACTTCTCTGGCTGGGCACTTGAAAAAAATCTGCCGCTCTAAAAAAAAAAAAACACTAACGGAGCTCCTCCATGGAGGAGCTCCCATTATGCTAATGAGGGTCCTAGCGCTTCTTCCAGGAAAAAATGACAATGGCGCATTTTGATTGGCTGAAAATCAGAAGGCGCCATGGTGTGAGCCAATCAGAATGGGATACACCCCTATATACCAATCTAATTAGCTGATGAACCTGTTAATCTTTTGTAAACCAATCAGAAGGAACTATTGCCTTCGGCCAATCAGAATGGGATACACCCCACAGGGATATCCCATTGTGATTGGCAGAAGGCATCTGCACCTTGCGATTGGCTGCAATCTGATTGACAGTGACAACAGTGCCAGTCAGAAGGTGCTATTCCCTTCAGCCAATCAGAATGAGATAAACCCCATGGGGGTGTATCCCATTGTGATTGGTTCCAAGCATCTGAGTCTTCTGATTGGCTGTTGTCCCTGTCAATCAGATTGCAGCCAATCAGAAGGCGCAGATGCCTTCAGCCAATCACAGTGGGATATACCGCATGAGGTGTATCCCATTATGATTGGCTGAAGGCAATAGTGCCGTCTGATTGGTTTAAAAAAGATTGACAGATCCATCAGCCAATCAGAATGGGATATAGGGGTCTATCCCATTCTGACTGGCTCACACATTTCGCTTTTTCTACCGGAGGAAGCGCTATAAGCCTCATTAGCGTCAGCGAGCTCCTGCTTTTTTGTTAGAGCGGCATATTTCTTCAATGGCACACCCGGGTAGAAGAGGACAAGGACAGGGACATGACGGACATTTAAGTTTAATTTTTGGAATGTTTGTTGTGTTGTTATGTTGTCTTTATTTGTGTACTAATGTGAGATTTCTGTTCATCCAGGGACCCAGCCGGAGAGGACTACAGGAAGTACGGGGACATAGTGGAAAGGTAAGTTTAATATTTAGAATGTTTATAATGTTATGTAGTGTTTAAATTTGTACTAACTCTATGTTTCTTTTTTTCCTAGAGGTGCAATCTTCGTCCGGAAACCCGTTGTCACTGAAGGAGCATCTTGACAAGGTAAGTGGTCTTATTTATTCTATTTTAGGTTACATTTAGGGGTTTTAATGTATGTAGTTAGGCTAATACTGTATTTAGATAGGGTTTTTTATTGAATGTAGTTAGGTTAATACTGTATTTAGATAGGGGGTTTTAATGTATGTAGTTAGGTTAATACTGTATTTAGATAGGGGTTAATGTATGTAGGTACGGGTTAATAGTATGTAGTTAGGGGTATATTTGAACTGTATTTATTGTATATATTACTGTATTGTATTGTGTATGTATTGTAATGTGATGTGTTATATGTGCATGTATTTTTTCTTTAGGTGAGTAATTCTTTTTTTATTTTCTGTAGTGGTGGGGTTTCACCATTTTTGTAATTAGTGGGGTGGGGGGTTAATAGGGGGTTAGGAAGGTAGTGTAGGTGTTAATAGGTTAGGGTAGAGGGGGTTAGTTTAGATTTAGTGTTTTTTTGGGGGGGGGAATAGTGTTGTGTTGTGTAGTATTTGTACTTAGTGTCATAATTGGCCTGGAGGACCCTCATAGCACTTATGGGGTTAATGTTAGGATTCTAATTGTCCCATGAGGGTCTTTATAGACCCTTATGGGACTGATGGGTTAAACTGAGGCTTACAGCGGTCTGTATAGACCCCCATAAGAGATGGGCTTAGATGGAGGCTTATGGTGGTCTGTATAGAGCCCCATTAGAGAGGGGGTTAAATAGGCCTAGATGGGTTTAGATAGGCTTTGATGGGGTTAGATAGGCTTAGATGGGTTAAAAAGACCTAGATGGGGTTAGATAGGCTTAGGTGGTGTTAGATAGACCTAGATGGGGTTAGATAGGCCTAGATGGGATTAGATAGGCCTAGATGGGGTTATTGGGTTCAGATGGGGTTAAATAGGTACCGTTAGGGTTAAATAGGCCCAGGGTTGGGTTAATGTGGTATAGGTCCCTTGTGGCACTTTTAGTGTTATTATAGGGGTTAATTAGTGTCCTATAGGGGTCTATATAGACCCGTGTTGGACTGATGGGGTTAAATAGAGGCTTATGGGCGTTTGTATAGAGCTCCATGAGTGACAGGATTAATTATGGGTCTCTGTATAGAGCCCGAAGAGTGATAGGGTTCATTTTTATTTAGCGCAGGTCCATTAAGGACCTTTACGGTCCTTTAAGGATCAGCAAGGCGGGAAGTTTGAATTTTAAATGAAGTGGTGGTCCTGATCGTGACCCCCACTGCAAGGGATAATGTGGGGACCCTCTGGGGGTCCCAATGGGGACCCCCAGCATTTGGGGGGTTCATTTTAGGTGCAGGTTGGGGTACTTACAGGTTCCGCAGGCCCTTTAAGGACCAACAAGGCGGGAAGTTTGAATTTTAGATGAAGTGGCGGTCCCGATCATGACCCCCACTGCAAGGGTTAATGTGGGGACATTGCGGGGGTCCCGATGGGGACCCCCAGCATGGGGTTCATGTGGCGACACTGCGAGGGTCTGATCGGGACCCCTGCATCATTGGAGTTATTGGGAGCCTTTTTGGACCCCTGCATCATTGTGGTTCATGTGGGTACCCTGCAGGGGACCGATCGGGACCCCTGCAGAAGGGTTAACATATTTTATGGCTGCGAGAGCACTCACAGCTTTGAGTACCGTCAATCATGACTGTCTCATACTCCCATTGGCTATTTGTAAGCAGTAGCTGCGGCCTTGTATTCCCAAGCACAGCTCTGCTTACGTCAGAAACATTGGTTTCCGATTTCAGATGTCGGGCAGCGTAACTTGGCCTTGGATAGTTGAATAGCCTCGGAACTGGAGGGGAATCGCAGTTCACAGCTCACTTGGAGACATTCAGTTGAATGAGGCTGCAAGCCAGTAATAGTCCTCTATTTGAATAGAGGAGAAGAGATGTATCTGCTAGAAGAACTTGTGGATATCTAACGTGTGGATATCTCCTAATGCTCTCAAATGTTATCATTTCAATGCTTCATTCAATGTCAAAGAATGCATAAAATAATTTGGGAAACATAAATTCACTATAAATTCACTTTGATTTGGCTTAAATTTCTTGTGCATCTTGGGTTGCAGTTCTGTAGGGAAGTAAAATAAAGCTAAAGAACAATGTAGTTTTACAACATTACATTTGTTATGTTAAAGAAGGAGAAGGGTATGACCACAAACAAAATGTTTTAGAAAGTAAAAAATTTAGGCATTAAATATTATATGCAGCAATAGTATACTGTAGTCAACGCTAACATGTTTGTTTTTGTTTACCTGTTTGAATGTAGAAATAATTATGGCAGGGCTAATGGAATTAGACACACCGACAAGGGAAGAGCAGAAGAGGCACAGCAATGAAGTGCAGTGGATCAGGGTAAGTAACCACAAGGGGGGATCCAGGTGAGGCCGAGGGGGAATGGCATGGGCTGGGGTGGAGAGGTGAGAGGGCATGGCATTAGATGGGGTGGGGGGGCTTACAAAAAAGTGATAAGTTTGCACTGGGTCCCCTCGGAGGCTGGTTCCTCCGCCACTACTACGAAAGTCCCTCCCTGCTGAGAAAGCAGCAGCAAAAACATGACAATGACTTCCCCAAGTAAAGAATAATTGCGTATGATAATGATAATAATTATGATAAGGTAATGAATTAAAGGCTGTGTCAAACTTTATTTCTTTAAAAGAGTATAATGTTAATATAGGGCTACAGTACACCTTTAAGATATTGACTTGTAGACCTTTAGGCCCCACATCTTTTTATATTAATTACTAGCGACTTGCCTGTCAAAAAATGAGGGTAATAGAATTGTAAGGCAGGTAATGCTGTTTGCTACACAAAGTAAGTATTTTGGTTGTGTGAGCACCTTCGGTGCTCATTGCGAGCCTCGCGCTGCTCGGAATGATCACTTTCGGCACTCATTGCGAGCCTCTTGGTTGGTGTATTTTTGGTTATCAGAGCTCCTTTGGCGGTCATTGAAAGGTTTACCTCTCCCCTGGTGCAGTTGTGCTCCTCTAAACACCGTTGGCACTCCTTGTGAGGCGCTTGATGAGCGCCTTTAGTGTTTATTGTTAATCTGTCATCTGTTTTTTTTTTCTGTCTATGTATTTTGCAATGTTAATTAATTCATTAGTAAAATTATAAATGAATATACTTTACCTATTTGTAATTAATATATGCAGGAAGCAATATGCTGAAGAGCTAACAATCTGTTTTGATGTTCCTGCAGCATACAATGTAGATTTGCACTGTTGGTGAGCTGACATGTAAGTGTCAGCAATGTGTGCTGTGTGTAGTGTAAATAGGCTGTGTGCACAAGGTTAAACCGTTTTTTTAGCTGTGTAGTTCCGCATTTTGTAATGGTAATGTTATTAGTTTGCTGTTAGTGTTGTAAAATGGCGGTGATTGTGTATGTGTTACGCGGGTGTGGAGCATTTAGCGTCCTTCCTAATAATGTATTTAGTAGCTCATATGGTTCTGTGTTAAAGTCGTATGTGCTTGGCTGTGTTTTGCGTGCTTAGGTGTCATGTAGCCTCATTTTAGTTTTTTTCGTCTGCCATTTTTTCTCTCGCTTAGGTTATTTGCGAGTGGCGAAAGTCTTTAAATGTAATTTCCTTGGCCTCATTCTCAGACGTCCTAGCTGTCCCCCCTTGCTGTGTGTGTATTTTTTTTATTTATTTTAGTTTGTTTTTCGTGTTTTTCGCTGTGCGTAGTGCTGCCGTTAAGTCCGTATTTTTCGAGGCTCATATTTTTTTTTTTCAAAGTAACGGTTTCCTTTTGTAAGTGTTACGGGCCATAATTTTTTATAGGCCACTTTTTCAAAGTGTTACGGGTCTCGCACTGCGAATTGTGTATTTGAGTTTTGTGTTTTGGTGTAGTTCTGCGGGTTGTAGGTATGATGAGCAAGTCGTGCGGGTCGTAAGGATGAGCACCTATGACGCTCATCTCCACCAGCACAGTGAGCGCCTTTGGCGCTCCCTGCCTAAGCCCTACGGGGTCGTTGGGACGAGCGCCTACGTCGCTCAACTCCACCAGCGCAGTGTGCGCCTTCGACCTCCCTGCCTAAGTCGTATGGGGTTGTAGGGATGAGCGCCTACAGCGCTCATCTCCACCAGCGCAGTGGTCGCCTTCAACGCTCTCTGCCTAAGTCATACTGAGTCATAAGGATGAGCGCCTACAGCCTTTGGAGCTCCTTGCCTTGCCAGAACTGCCGCTCTCTCTTTTAACGTTGCATTACCAATGGATTTTGGCAAAGTCGTGCTGCTGAGAACTATATATGTGATGCCTTTGTGATGTAATCCATTGTGACATTTGTTACTTTTATATCCATATACCAAGATACTGTATATATACAAGAGATTGTTGTTAATGTCCTGGGGAAGTTGACAACACAACTGTGATACTCTCTAAAACATATCTCAATTGCTCACAAGTGATTACACACTGAAAAAAAATGCCTGCCTTGCCATTTAAAGGGCAGGTCTGGTCGTACACTGAAGTAAAGTTATACTCACACATAAATTCAAGAAACATTATTTACTCACCTCTCAGTCTTATCTTCTTACAGATGGAATTATGTCTCATTTATATTTATAGATTGGGAGTGACATTGTAAAGAGGTAGTATTTTCCAGTGTTCAGCAGAAAATTGTAAGTGGTACGATAAATATACGAGCCTAATAACTAATTACAAGGGGTACTCTGCACGGCAAAGGACAAGACAGACATTCGGCCACATGACGACTTGACGACCCTGCTCCAGAGAGCTTACAGGGAAAAGGAGATGAGGAAGTGACACAAGAGGATAACTTGTGGATATCTCCAAATGTTCTCAAATATTTAGCTCTTATTATTTTAATTCTTCATTCAATGTCAGAGAATACAGAGGATATTCCAAGACAGTTCCATTCAAGTTATATTTCTTGTAAGTCTTGGGGTGCAGTTCTGTAAAAAATAAATAAACAAAGTTAAAGAAAATAGAGTTTTAAACATAACATTTGAGCACATTTGTCATGTTACTGAAGAAAAGGAAGTGTTCTAATCTGTCAAGGAGACATCTGGATTAGTAATTAGTAATAGTATCCAATCACAGATACCACTGTCACTTTTGGGGAACATTAGCACCTACAACAAATGAAATCTCATATTTATAGTATAATATTTTTAAGATCTTGACTTGATATTGAGAAAATATTTAGAATGTGAAACAAAAGTAGCTTTTCAATTTTACAGGTGTACTGTATTGGGTTCCACTATATTTTCTTTTTTTTTCTTTGAATGAAAAAATGGGGTAATCCTTAGTGTAAGTTCTTCCAGTAGGACTAATGCAAATCTAAGTCTACAAAGTCCCTTTCTGTTGATAAAGCAGATACAAGTCAATAGCTGGCCCAGGGAATAACAATTGCATAAGATAAAAAACAAACAAATTAAAGGCTATAGTTTGTGCATTACCAAAGTCAATTACTTCAAGAGTATTAGGTATAATGTAAATATGGAGCTACAATGTCTCTTTAAGGTTTTTGCACACTAGACATATTGTTTTGCAAAACACATGCATCAGGCTTATGCTCCAGTCCAATCCTGATGACATCAGATTAAACTTTGGCGCCTTGTAGCGCCTCTAACAAACGGTCTGTTTGTAATCTAGATGAATATATATATATCACTGCATTTGTACTTCTTACATTCTATACTATCAGAATTTATGATTAAGTGATCAGACTACTATGTATTACTACAATTAGTACCATATGATTATGTGACTTAATCTCTGTACTCCGATATATGGTACATGTATGCATCAATGGATAAAGTCACTACAAGCAATGTCAGAGTAATACACAATATATGGAGTTGATAATGTTTGCAACATTGTAAATTACAAGTTGCATATAACCTAAGTGGCTGATATCAGTAACATTGTATTGTTAACAACTATGCTTAGTGAATGTGAATCAGACAATTGTATCGTATAGGTATAGATTGAAACATAAAGTTACTGATATTTACAATTAATACTAGCAGTTTTTGCCATATATTTTTTTGACACTCATTTATTTGTACTTTACTTATATGCATTACTTGATGGGTCTAATTAATACATAATATACACAGTTGCTTGCGCTTGCTATATTATAAATTGCAAGCTGTATAGTGCATAAGTGGCTAATGTTTATAACAAGATACTATTAATACCCATGCTAGTTAATGTGAAGCATATGATGCATTTTCCATGCACAATATATGTATAGATTAATAAGTAAAGACATTGACATTTATATAATTAATTGACAACCATAAATTTCTATTAATTATACTTATTGATATCTATTTAATTGTACTTTTTCACTGCAGCCCCAAGGCCTCATTCAATTGCTCCGATTTTGCACTGCAGGGCTGCAAGGGCTGAGGGCTCCAATCGCCTTACGGCCAGCTACCTCCGATCGCTTGCGGCCACCCCAATCGCAGCTCACTGCAGGCAAAGCCTTTGATCTCACGCGGTCGGCAAGAGTTTTGGCAGAAGGAAATCCCACATCGCTATTCAATTTCTATACTTAACCTTCCATCAACCCCGTAAAATGGCCAAAAATAGCCGCAACTTACGTCCACCTTGGAGAAGGTGCAGGGGGTCCTGAAGCCCTTAAGTACCCTCCAATTAAGCACCCCTGGCTATAATGCAGGGGTCTCGATTGGGACCCCTGCAGTGTCTTGACATTAACCTCATAATGCAGGTGTCCCAATCGGGACCCCTGCAATGTACACAACCCTTTGCTGCAGGGGTTCCTAAAAGGACCCCAGATCAATAAAACTATTAACCCCTGCCGCGGGGGTACTCTAAGTACCGCCGGCACCTAAAATTAACCCCATCACTCATGGGGTCTATATAGCTCCCTATAGGACACTATTAACCCCTAGGTTAACCCTACAAGTGCCATGAGGGTCCTCCAGGACCCTCATGACACAAAGTCTAAGCACTACACTATTAACCCTAACCATTCCCCATCAACCCTAACTAAACCCTATCAACCTCACCTGTCCCTCTTTAACCCTAACTGTGCCTAGTTAACCTTATCTAAGCCTATTTAACCCCATCACTTATGGGGGTTTACCCCATAAGCCTCCATCTAACCTCATCTCTTATGGGGGTCTATACAGACCACCATAAGCCTCTAATTAGCCCCATCAGTCCCATAAGGGTCTATGAAGATCCCCATGGGACAATTAGAACCCCAATATTAACTCCATAATTGCCGTGAGGGTCCTCCAGTACAAACACTACACTACACTAATCCCCCCAACTAAACCACTAAATCTAAACTAACCCCCTCTACCCTAACCTATTAACCCCTACCTACCTAACACCTATCCTAACCTATTAACACCTACACTACCTACCTAACCCCCTATTACACCCCCACCCCACTAGTTGAATAAAATAAAAAAAACCCCACCACTACAGAAAATAAAAAAGAACTACGCACCTGAAAAGAAAATACATACACAAATAAAAAAAAACATTACATTACATCAATAAATACAGTACAAATATACCTCTAACTACAGTACATAATATTAACCCCTAACTACAATACATTAAGCCCTATCTACATTACATTAACCCCTATCTAAAATACATTAACCCCTATCTACATTACATTAACCCCTATCTACATTACATCAAACCCTATCTACATACATTAAAAACTCTAAATCTAATCTATAATAGAACAAATAAGACCACTTACCTTGCCCAGAGGTCGCACCCCTAGAAACAAAAGAAACATAAAATGAGTCAAGAGTAAACACAACATAAGAAAATAAACATTCTACATATTAAAGTTACCTTTCCGTGATGTCCCCGTTCTTTCTGTAGTCTCCTCTGGCTGGGCCCCTGGAATAAAAGAAACATAACATTAGTCAAATATAAACACAGCATACACATCTAAACATACTATATATTAAACTTGCCTTTTCACGATGTCCTCATCCTTCTGGAAGTCTTCTCCTTCTGGGCGCGTAAAAAAAAACTGCTCCTCCTGGATGAGGCTAATAAGGCTTCTTGCGCTTCTTCCGGTAGACAAATTTAAATGGCACCTTCTGATTGGCTGAAATGGCTATCAATCCAATTTCAGCTAATTAGTAGGCGCTAAGGTGTGAGCCAATCAGAATGGGATACACCCCTATGTCTCATTCTGATTGGCTGATGGAACTGTCAATCTTTTGTAAACCAATTAGAAGGCACTATTGCCTTCAGCCAATCAGAACGGGATACACCCCACAGGGTATTTCCCATTGTGATTGGCTAAAGGCACTGGCGCCTTCTGATTGGCTGCAATCTGATTGACTGTGACAACAGCCAATCAGAAGGAGCTATTCCCTTCAGCCAATGAGAATGAGATACACCCCATGGGAGTGTATCACATTGTGATTGGCTCCAAGCATCTGCGCCTTCTGATTAGCTGTTGTCATGGTCAATCAGATTGTAGCCAATCAGAAGGCACTGATGCCTTCAGCCAATCACAATGGGATATACCCCATGGGCTATATCCCATTCTGATTAACTGAAGGCAAACGTGCCTTCTGATTGATTTACAAAAGATTGACAGGTCCATCAGCCAATCAGAATGGGATATAGGGGTGTATCCTATTCTGATTGGCTAATACCGTGCCACTTTCTGATTGGCTGAAATATGATTGACAGCCATTTCAGCCAATCAGAAGGTGCCATTTTGATGTTTCTACCGGAAGAAGCACTAGAAGCCTCATTAGCATCGGGGAGCTCCTGCAGGTAGGAGCTCAATTATTTATTTTGTTTTGTAGAGCAGTCAATTTTTTCAAGGGCCCAGCTGGAGAAGAAAAGAAGAAGGACGGGGGGCATTGCGAAAAGGTAAGTTTAATATATAGTATGTTTATTATTTTGTATGTTGTGTTTTTTTTTAACTAATGTTATGTTCCTTTTAGGACACTACAGGAAGGACGGGGACATCGCGGAAAGGTACTTTTAAATTAAGTTTAGAATGTTTATTTTCTTATGTTGTGTTTATTCTTGACTAATTTTATGTTTCTTTTGTTCCTAGGGGTGCGACCTGCAGCAGGAACATCGTCGTCACTGAAGGAACATCTGGCAAGGTAAGTGGTCTTTGTTATTCTATTTTAGGTTAGATTTAGGGTTTTCAATGCATTTAGATAGGGTTTAACGTAATGTTGATAGGGGTTAATCTAATGTAGATAGGGTTTAATGTAATGTAGATAGGGGTTAATAGTATGACCCCCATGAGTGATGCCTTTACATAGAGGCTTATGGGGGTCTGTATAGACCCCCATTAGTGATGGAGTTACATAGAGGCTTATGGGGGTCTGTATTGACCCCCATGAGTGATGGGGTTATAAAAAGGCTTATGGGAGTCTGTATAGACCCCCATAAGTGATGGGGTTACATAGAGGCTTATGGGAGTCTGTATAGACCCCCATAAGTGATGGGGTTACATAGAGGCAAGGTCTTCACTAACCAAAAACTTCTGTAAATAAATATGCTCTGTGCTTATACAGAGCCCTATTAATTTGGCCAAATCACAAGGATGCATCCTTAATTTAGAGGGCAAGTAGTGGGTCCTATTCCAAACTCCACTACCCAGTGTAGATTTGTTTTTTCTTTAATGTGTATGCTCATTTTTTTTATATATTGTAGTGCATTATCAGGAGTGGACTATTGTATATGTTTTATACAATGTTTTTTAACCATGTGTATTATTTTGTTAATATTTTTTTTGTAATAATAAAGTCTATGTATTTTTAAATTTCCAGTCCATAGTTACACATACTCATTTGTGGGGGCTTGTATACCATGGTTTTTTGTGCTTTTCACTGATGATTCACATAGTGATTTGCAAATCTTGTCTACTTACATCTGTATAGTAACTGAGCTTTGTAATGTCACCTATTGTCACATACAATGTTTTTAAATACATATACAGAGGTACACAAGAGACTGCTGGTAACTGTCCCTGGTTGTCGCTTTGTTTTCTGGGAAAGTTGGCAACAAAGCTCCAATACTCATGAAGACAACACTTCTCACCATGGCCAGATCTATAATTAGGCAAGTTAGGGGTCTGCCTAAGGGTGCATTACTTAGAAGGGCACCTAATCTTGAATAAAAAAATCTATATATTTTTTTTGCTCTGGATTTATTTTCAAACGATGTGCTTGGGAGGAACTGGGTTAGGGAAGCAGGCATGTGAGTGTTAACAGACTGCTGGGGTGGGGGGAGGGATCAGATCACAGTGCTGGGATGAGGCTGCACCTCCTACTGACAAGCACATGGAGGTGCGAGGGGGAGAGTGTGAGCTGTGCGCTGGGGCTGATCTGCTGACAGGTTGCCCATCCTGTGCTGAGCACACCTTAACCCAGGAGAATGTAAGGCTGAGTGTGTGTCAGGCTGAGTGTGTATCTGATGTGACAAGCTGAGTGTGGGATGACAGACTGAGTGTATGTGTGATGTGAAGGGCTGAGAGTGGAGTGACAGGCTGAGTGTGATGTGACATGCTGAGTGTGTGTGTGACAGTTTGAGTGTGATGTAACAGGTTAAGTGTGGGGTGACATGCTGAGTGTATGTGTGATGTGACATGCTGAGTGTGGGGTGACAGGCTGAGTGTGATGTGACAGGCTGAGTGTGTGTGTGACAGGCAGTGTGTGTGATGTGACAGGCTGAGTGTGTGCTGACAGGCTGAGTGTGTATGTGTGATGTAACATTCTGAATGTGTGATGTGACAGGCTGAGTGTATGTGTTATGGGACATGCTGAGTGTGGGGTGACAGGCTGAGTGTGATGTTGTTATGGATGATAATTAGGAAAATGTCTTTTTACATGTTATTATCCTTGTCTGCATTCCTTACTCACTTATAATGACAAGAAGGTTACCTAAAATGGAGAATGAAACTACAAACAAGATGGAAGACAGAACTACAAATGGGAGTGGCCTGATGATGCATACATCCGTGACCAAATAAGGACAAATGGACGGCTCCTCCCTAAACTGACCAGTATGATGACGACACACTGCAGCAATTTTGAACCAATCAATAAAGCTATTAATTCCTAGACAAAGGAATCATGTGACGCTTGATCAGATAACGTTTTTCTACATATAAACGTGTAAACTGCCATTTTTAATACAGAATGCTTGGAGAACTACTATACAGAAACACCGTGTCTGTGTCTTATTTCTCTACAGTGTGCACACTATATAGATACAGAGAAGAATGGACAGGGACAGATATTTCTTGGTAAATACTTTGATATTTACTTTTACAATGTGACAGGTTGAGTGTGATGTGACAGGCTGTGTGTGTGTGACAGGCTGTGTGTGTGTGATGTGACAGGCTGAGTGTGTGTGATGTAACATGCTGAGTGTGTGATGTGAAAGGCTGAGTGTGATGTGATAGGCTGAGTGTATGTGTGATGTGAAATGCTGAATGTGGGGTGACAGGCTGAGTGTGATGTGACATGCTAAGTGTGGGGTGACAGGCTGAGTGTGATGTGACATGCTAAGTGTGGGGTGACAGGCTGAGTGTGATGTGACATGCTAAGTGTGATGTGACAGGCTGTGTGTGTGTGTGTGACAGACTGTGTGTGTGATGTGACAGGCTGAGTGTGTGCTGACAGGCTGAGTGTGTATGTGTGATGTACCATGCTGAGTGTTTGATGTGAGTGTTTGATGGGACATGCTGAGTGTGATGTGACAGGCTGAGTGTGATGTGACAGGCTGAGTGTGTGTGTGACAGGCTGTGTGTATGTGATGTGACATGCTTAGTGTGTGTGTGACAGACTAAGTGTGATGTGACATGCTGAGTTTGGGTTGACATGCTGTGTGTGATGTTAAATGCCGAGTGTGTATGTGACAGGCTGAGTGTATGTGTGATTTGACATGCTGAGTGTGGGGTGACAGGCTGAGTGTATGTGTGATGTGACATGCTGAGTTTGGGTTGACATGCTGTGTGTGATGTTACATGCCGAGTGTGTATGTGACAGGCTGAGTGTATGTGTGATTTGACATGCTGAGTGTGTGTGTGACAGTCTGAGTGTGAGTATGGGGTGACATGCTGAGTGTGATGTGACATGCTGAGTGTGTATGTAACAGGCTGTCTGTGTGTGTGATGTGACAGGCTGAGTGTGTGCTGACCGACTGAGTGTGTATGCATGATGTAACATGCTGAGCGTTTGATGTGACAGGCTGAGTGTGATGTGATAGTCTGAGTGTATGTGTGATGTGACATGCTGAGTGTGGGGTGTCAGGCTGAGTGTGATATGACACGCTGAGTGTGATGTGACAGGCTGTGTATGTGTGATGTGACATGCTGACTGTGATGTGACAGGCTGAGTGTGTGTGTGTGAGACAGGCTGAGTGTGTGCTGACAGGCTGTGTATGTATGTGTGATGTGACATGCTAAGTGTTTGTGTGACATGCTGAGTGTGGGGTGACAGGCTAGGTGTATGTGTGATGTGACATGCTGAGTGTGGGTTGACAGGCTAAATATGAGTGATTTGACAGGCTGAGTGTTGGGTGACAGGCTTAGTGTATGTGTGGGGTGAAAGACTGATTATTTATGTGTGATGTGACAGGCTGAGTGTTGAGTGTCAGGCTGCGTGTAAGTGTGGTGTGACAAACTGATTGTTTATGTGTAGTGTGACAGGCTGAGTGTTGGGTGACAGGCTGAGTGTTATGTGACAGGCTGAGTGGGTGCGTAAAGTGACAGGCTGAGTCTGTGCTGATAGGCTGAGTGTGTATGTGATATGACAGGCTGAGTGTGAGTGAGTGTGTGCGATTCCAGGCCAAGTGTGTGAACATTCAACCCCTCACTGTCAGATCTGCTAGCATTACCACCATTATCAGGATTTGTGTGAAGTTGTGGTTAAGAGAACCGGACAATAGTTATCTCCATGATTTATCACCCCCACAAGAAATCATGTACAAAAAATGATAACACACTCACACACAGTACAGGGGAGACACAAGAAGCCTGGGAGTGAGGTTGCAAGCGAATTACATCCATATTTGGTATTTTTCATCACTCGAAAATTGACTAAGCAAGGAAAATAATGGCGGACAAAAAACTTAAAATTTCAGAAACAGCATGAAAATGAGGCTCAGCAATGCCAGGCTTGCAAAACTTACAATTTACAGGAAGCTGAAGACAGTAACACTTACACGAACAACGCCAGGCAGTGGGGCTCTGAAAATACACGACACTGAACACACTAACACTTACACGAACAATGCCAGGCCACGCAGGACATTGAAAATAAAACCAACGGCAGTCACTGCGCGACACGCAAACATTCACCACACACACAGAGGAGAAAGACACAGGGAAGGAACAGGGGGGAGATGCTGCAAACAGACACATGGGCGCTCATTCGGAGCCACGGGGCTCCCGTCATTGTTAACGGGCAAGTTCCTAGTATATATATATATATATATATATATATAGATATAGATATATATAAATAAATATACACAAACGTATATATATATATATATATATATGTATATATATATATATATATATATATATATATATATATATATATATATATAGTATCTCAGAAAAGTGAGTACACCTCTCACATTTTTGTAAATATTCTTTTATATATTTTCATGTGACAACACTGAAGAAATGACAATCTGCTACAATGTAAAGTAGTAAGTGTACAGCCTGTATAACAGTATAAATTTGCTGTTCCCTCTAAATTACTCAACACACAGCGATTAATGTCTAAATAGTGATGTCGCGAACCTAAAATTTTCGGTTCGCGAACCGCGAACGCGAACCTCCGCAAATGTTGGCGAACCGGCGAACATCGGCGAACCGCCATAGACTTCAATGGGCAGGCGAATTTTAAAACCCACAGGGACTCTTTCTGGCCACAATAGTGATGGGAAAGTTGTTTCAAGGGGTCTAACAACTGGACTGTGGCATGCCGGAGGGGGATCCATGGCAAAACTCCCACGGAAAATTACATAGTCTGGTTTTAAGCCATAAAGGGCATAAATTACCTAACATTCCTAAATTGTTTGGAATAACATGCTTTAAAACATCAGGTATGATGTTGTATCGATCAGGTAGTGTAAGGGTTACACCTTACATGACTGGGGGTCTATAGGTGACATTAGTACTGACCTTTATCTGACTGGGTGTCTATAGAGTGACATTAGTACTGACCTTTATATGACTGGGGGTCTATAGGTGACATTAGTAATGACCTTTATCTGACTGGGTGTCTATAGAGGGACATTAGTAATGACCTTTATCTGACTGGGTGTCTATAGAGGGACATTAGTAATGACCTTTATCTGACTGGGTGTCTATAGAGGGACATTAGTACTGACCTTTAGCTGACTGGGTGTCTATAGAGGGACATTAGTACTGACCTTTATCTGACTAGGTGTCTATAGAGTGACATTAGTACTGACCTTTATATGACTGGGAGTCTATAGGTGACATTAGTACTGACCTTTATCTGACTGGGTGTCTATAGAGGGACATTAGTAATGACCTTTATATGACTGGGGGTCTATAGAGGGACATTAGTACTGACCTTTATCTGACTGGGTGTCTATAGAGGGACATTAGTAATGACCTTTATCTGACTGGGTGTCTATAGAGGGACATTAGTACTGACCTTTATCTGACTGGGTGTCTATAGAGGGACATTAGTAATGACCTTTATCTGACTGGGTGTCCTGGGTGTCTATAGAGGGACATTAGTAATGACCTTTATCTGACTGGGTGTCTATAGAGGGACATTAGTACTGACCTTTATATGACTGGGGGTCTATTGGTGACATTAGTACTGACCTTTATCGGACTGGGTGTCTATAGAGGGACATTAGTACTGACCTTTATATGACTGGGGGTCTATAGAGGGACATTAGTACTGACCTTTATCTGTCTGGGGGTCTATAGGTGACATTAGTCCTGACCTTCTGCTGCAGTATTATTACTCCCAGTACTCCCAGGCTTGCTTCTATTATATATAATAACCTCAGTTTCGTTTCCTTATCTGTTGGTAACATCAAAATATGATTATTAAATATTTCATATTTGTTTGTTTTTTTCTCCCAAAGTGAACCCCTTTGTGTGTGTCCCACAGATGTGGCGTTTCCGCTCTGCGTATGTTGGATTTGCACCGCTCAAAAAGTATGAAAAGAGATCCCCCCCCTTGAAGCCCATTAATGACATCATCAGTAAATTGTATGTAACAGATTCCAGTGTTTAGGGTTTATGACCCAATACTGCGATCATATCACTTATGACAAAAATCCGTATTTGTCGTATTATTCAGACGCGCGTGCATCTTTGTGTTACATTTCCTGATACTTTTACTATCTTGATCTTTATATATTTACTAGCGACTTGCCCATCAAAAAATGGCGGCAATAAGATTGTAAGGCAGGTAATGGTTTGGACGAGACATTCATTTTGTTAGCGGTCGGAGATCCTTCAGCGCTCATTGCGAGGCTGTTGGTTGTATTTTTTTTCTGATAGGCGCTTTTGCTGTTATTCTTTGGTCGGCGGTGATGTGTTTTTTGCAAGGCTTTGTATGCTATGAGCAGTGTTGGCGCTCGTTGTGAGGCGCGCAGTGAATGGCTTTTATGTTTAATGTGATAATGTTTTTTTTGTGTATATGTATTTTTGTATGCTAATGAAATAATTACTAAATGAATATACTTTACCTATTTGTAAGTATTATATGCAGGAAGCATTGTGCTGAAGAGCTGACAATCTGTTTTCATGTTCCTGCAGCATACAATGTAGGTTTTCAGTGCTGTGGAGCTGCTGTGTAAGTGTCAGCAATGTGTGCAGTGTGTAGTGTAAATAGGCTTCGTGCGCGAGGGGAAGCCGTTAGGGTAGCTGGGTACTTCCGCATTGTGTAAGTTAGTGTTGTAAAATGGTGGGGAATGTGTATGTGGTACGCGGGTGTGGATGATTTAGCGTCCTTGTTAATAGTGTATCTTTACCTCGCTTTTTAGGAAAATCCGTATGTGTTTTGCGTGTTTAGGGTTCTGTAGCCTCGTTTTCTTTTTTTGAAGGGCCATTTTTTCTCTCACTTAGGTGATTTTCGGGTGTCTAAACTCATGAATTTGGACTTAAATGGAGGTGTAACTTCACTTGCAGAGGTCCTCGGTGCCCGCCTTGCTGTGGGTAAGCTTTTTATGTGTTTGTTGTGTGTATTTATTGTGTTTTTAATGTTTTTAAGTGCGTGCGGTTCGGGCGTTAAGGTCGTATTTTTGTGAGCTTGTAATGTTTTTTTTTCTAAGTCCCGTATTTTTGGATGGTAAGTCCGTAAATTTGATGGTGTAAGTCCCGCCTGCGGCTCATTGCAGCCGACGTGGGAGCCTTCGGCGCTCCTTGCCAGCAACTCTGGATCCTCGCTTTGCAAGCCCGCAGCGTTAGCAACAACCCGCCTGCTCACAACTATATATGTGATATCTGTAACGTCTTCCCCAGTTGGCACTTGTAAATCGACTAAGCGACAAAAAAAATGGCGTCCGGAAAAAATGAAAACAAGGCTACACGACCCCAAACCGCGCAAAATATCGCCAGCCATGTACGACTTTTACCTAGGAACAGACGAGGTACAAAATACACTATTATAAATAATGGAAACTGCTGGCGAGCCGCGTAACACATACACAATCGCCACCATTTTACAACACTAACTTGCAACTAATAACATTACAAATCTAAAATGGCGCGTTACACGACTATACAAGCGGTTTCCCCTTGTGCACTGCGCACATTGCAGACTCTTACACCTCGGGTCACCAACAGTCCAAATGTACACTGTAAGCTGCAGGAAAATCAAAACTGATTGTTAGCTCTTCAGGTTATTGATCACTGGATATATTAATTACAAATAGGTAAAGTATTTTAGTAATTAATTAATTCATTATTATTAAAAAAAATATATATAAAAAAAATACGCTTAATAGCATATTTTACACTGCTGTTACTTTACATACATTAACGCTTCGCACTTCCTAATACATTTGTTCATTCACAATAGTTATTATCGTGCATTCATTTAATAAGTATTAATTAGTAATGGAAAATAAAAATGTAGACTTTACACTACACTAAAATGTTTTACTTTTTACTCTGCAGTTATATATCTGGATTACTGCTCATTGGCTGCCAGCGATAGCACTCTCAAAGCAGTTACAAATCTAAATCACTTTATTATGCTCTGAGACCTGAATTTTTTTTTAATTTACACTGCACAAAAAAAATTATATATTTAACACTGTACTTATATATCTGTCTTTGCGATGAGCGCCGAAGATTGATCGTTGCAAAGCACGAAACATGAAGGACACGAGGGAAGAGACTCACAATGAGCGCCGAAGGTCCTCAGAGTTCAAAAAGCATCACATTGTGTGGCAAACAGCATTGCCATGGCTTCAAACTTTATTGCCCCATCATTTGTGCCAGGAAAGTCGCTAGTGATATAATATAACATAATGCAATACAATATTATACAGTACACATGGGTGTTGGAACTGGGGGGGGGGGGGTAACCCCCCCCGATTTCTTATCGTATGTATGTATGCGTATAGAAGCTAACAGGGGAGGAGAGAGGGGGAGGAAACACGGGAGAGGGAGAGGAAGACACAGGAGAGGGGAGAGGGGGAGGAAGACACAGTGGAGAGGGGGAGGAAGACACAGGGCAGAGGGGGGAAGAGAAACAGGGTAAGGGAGAGGTGAGGGGAAGAGACACACGGGAGGGGGGAGAGACACAGGAGAGAGTGGGGGGTAGAGACACAGGGGAGAGGGGGGAAGAGACTAATGGGAGGGAGTGGTGAGGAGACACCGGGGAGAGAAAAGGGCGTAAAGACACAGAGGAGGGGGGAAGAAACACAGGGGAAGGGAGAGGGGGTAGAGACACAGGGGAGAGGGGGTAGAGACACAGGGAAGAAGGGGGAAGAGACACAGATGAGGGGGGAGAGACACAGGGGAGAGGGAAGGGGGGAAAGACACAGGGGAGGGGGGAAAGAAACACGGGAAGGGAGAGGGGGGTAGAGACACAGGGGAGGGGGGAGTGACACCGGGAAGGGGGAAAAGACACAGGAGAGGGAGCAAAGAAACACTGGGGAAGGGAGAGGGGGTAGAGACACAGGCAAGGGTGGGAGAGACACAGGGGAGAGGGGGGGGAGACACAGGGGAGAGGGGGGGAGAGAGACACATGGGAGGGAGTGGGGGGGGAGACACAGGGGAGGTCTTCTGCTTTATTATTATTCTTATTATTATTACTATATAATGTGTAATACGGACCACTTTTTGGCAATGAGCGCCGCAGGCCTCTATATATCATTCCTGGCTTATTCAGATATATGAAGGATGAATCCGTGGACGTACCTGATTCCCACAAGAGAGTGGTTGCCATGTTCATGTGGTGTTTATTATGACACTAGCGACTTGCCTGTCAAAAAATGACGGCAATGTTATTGTAACTTAGCTAATGTTGTTTTGTGTGTAATAGTAAACATGTAATAAATTAATAAATGAATAGACTTTACCTATTTGGAAGCATTGTGTTGAAGAGCTGTGAACCTTGTTTGCACACAGACCTACAGCACCAAGCACACTGACAGTACACACAGACCCATAGCACCAAGTACACTGGCAGTGCACACAGACCTAAAGCACCAAGCACACTGACAGTACACACAGATTAACAGCACCAAGTACACTGACAGTACACACAGACCTACAGCACCAAGCACACTGACAGTACACATAGACCTATAGCACCAAGCACACTGACAGTACACACAGACCTACAGCACCAAGTACACTGACAGTACACACAGACCTAAAGCACCAAGCACACTGGCAGTGCACACAGACCCATAGCACCAAGTACACTGGCAGTGCACACAGAACTACAGCACCAAGTACACTGACAGTACACACAGACCCATAGCACCAAGTACACTGACAGTGCACACAGACCTACAGCACCAAGCACACTGACAGTACACACAGACCTAAAGCACCAAGCACACTGGCAGTGCACACAGACCCATAGCACCAAGTACACTGGCAGTGCACACAGAACTACAGCACCAAGTACACTGACAGTACACAAAGACCCATAGCACCAAGTACACTGACAGTGCACACAGACCTACAGCACCAAGCACACTGACAGTACACACAGACCCATAGCACCAAGTACACTGGCAGTGCACACAGACCTAAAGCACCAAGCACACTGACAGTACACACAGATTAACAGCACCAAGTACACTGACAGTACACACAGACCTACAGCACCAAGCACACTGACAGTACACATAGACCTATAGCACCAAGCACACTGACAGTACACACAGACTCACAGCACCAAGCACACTGACAGTACACACAAACCTACAGCACCAAGCACACTGACAGAACACACAGACCTACAGCACCAAGCACACTGACAGTACACACAGACCTACAGCACCAAGTACACTGACAGTACACACAGACCTAAAGCACCAAGCACAGTGGCAGTGCACACAGACCCATAGCACCAAGTACCCTGGCAGTGCACACAGAACTACAGCACCAAGTACACTGACAGTACACACAGACTCACAGCACCAAGCACACTGACAGTACACACAGGCGCTCATTGCAGGCGAGCCTCGCATAGCGAGGCGAGCCGGTAATACGGACCACTTTTTTATGGAGCAAACTGCTCCATATGTATATTAATAACTATACAACTTTCCAAACATACACATCTCATTGCAATACGCTAGTAATAATAATAATGCACAAGTCCTTCAGCACTGCACTGGACACTGAATAAACTTGCCTAGCTATGGTTTTCCCTATTGATGCAGTATCATCCAAACTGTCCCTCCTCTCAGTAAGACTGCAAGGTACTTATGATTCCAAAATGGCTGCTGTCCATGAGGTAGAAGGGTGTAGAAGGGAGTGTATGCTGCTGATTGGCTGGAATGTGTCTGCTGACTGTGACATGCAGGGTCAAAGTTTGCTCAATTATAAAGTATTGGGGGCGGGTCGAATCTCGCATATGTTCGCAGTTCGCCGCGAACGCGAACATGCTATGTTCGCCGAAAAAAGTCCGCCAGAGAACTATTCGCGACATCTCTATGTCTAAACCATTGGCAACAAAAGTGAGTACACCCCTAAGTGGAAATGTCCAAATTGGGCCCAAGGTGTCAGTATTTTGTGTGGCCACCATTATTTTCCAGCACTGCCTTAACCCTCATGGGCATGGAGTTCACCAGAGCTTCACATGTTGCCACTGGAGTCCTCTTCCACTCCTCCATTATGACATCATAGAGCTGATGGATATTAGAGACCTTGCACTCTCCCACCTTCCGTTTGAGGATGCCCCACGGATGCTCAATAGGGTTTGAGTCTGGTGACATGCTTGGCTAGTCCATCACCTTTACCTTCAGCTTTTTTAGCAAGGCAGTGGTTGTCTTGGAGGTGTGTTTGGCGTCATTATCATGTTGGAATACTGCCCTGCGGCCCAGTCTCTGAAGGCAGGGGATCATGCTCTGCTCCAGTATGTCACAGTACATGTTGGCATTCATGGTTCCCTCAATGAACTGTAGCTTCCCAGTGCCGCCAGTAACATGCATACACTGCAAACACTGAAGTCTATACTCACACATAAATATACTAAAGCAAATTCTACACTCACCTCATAGTCCTATCTCCTCACTGGTGGAATTATTTATTAAGTACTGTATTTTTATACCGTGCTACCATTTTTTGCAGAAAAATACAAGGCGTGCAGTAAATACATGGGACTTGTGTCTATACCTATTTAAACATACAGTAATAGTAAGTTTCAAGAAGTAACATAGGAGTACACATTTGTTATGCTTCTTCTAAAATTAGAAATTCAGTTATTTTACTTCAATTGGTATGATCTACTTTTCTGTCTGTACAATAAACCTAATCCTGTGTTATTAAACCTTACCTTTATCTATGCAATCTCTCAGTCTCCATGTGCAAGGTAGAGTTTCCTCCTTTAAGGCTTCCTATAGTTATGTTTATAGGACACAGGTACATGGTAATTCAGCTGTTCGTCTCTCGATATTTATGCTGTGAATGGCATTGCCTCCCAACACAGCTCCTTATATAGTATCTGGGCACTGTGACATCATCTATTATGACACAACACTGATGTAAGAAGTTGTTTATTACCTGTAGAGCCTAGCTCAGTCTTGGGGTATCTGCCATTAAACAACTTATCATATAGTGTTCTGAAAATACCCCAATGTTCTCCAACGTATCATTTACCAGCAGAGGTTCCTGTACACACATTGACAAATTTAGAAGCTGTTATAAAATATGATTCACTTAATATGCAGCAATTTACAGAATCTAGAAATGATCTCTGTGCATCTACACTTACATTATTTATATTACCCAACGTTACCACTTCTTAATAGCAGCTTCCTCCTGAAATTTACTCCTCACTATATGATTTACCTCTAAAATCTCCAATAGTAAAATGGAGATATGAGAGGGAGTATATAGAGAGGTATTGAGGTTATTTAGGGAGCAATGAAGAGGCAAAGTGTACAAGACAGACCAGAAGGAAATATGTGAAGTATGTAACAAAATAAAATTAGACATTTTGTAAGACAGGAACATAAAAGCATTTTAGAGAAATACTTAGATCACTCATGGCCAGGCGCATTAGGCACAATAGACTAGGGGTGCCTATCTGCAGGGAGGGTCATATTTTCAAATTTTAAAAGGTATTAAAACAGAATTAGAACATACACTGTACTTAAAACACAGCTCCTTGCATGAATTACTGTGTCTTAGCGGTGGGAATAAAAAAGCTCCTTTCTGATTAGCTAAGTTAAGCTACTTCTGAAGTCACTTCCCATTTTGCTTACAAAGCATGGTGGGACATGCAGTCTCAAATACATACAAACCAACATCAACCCTTACAATTCTCCCGGCATGCTTCTCAGGATAGTTTTTTATGGAGTTTAAAGAACTGAAATTTGCCAAGTGAGACAGTGACACCCAGTAAGTTAAAAGACCACTTCAGTTCAAGAAAAAGATCCAGAGTTGTATTAATCAACCCTGGCTAGACACTAACCCACCATCTATTGTATACCTTGGTATATGGATATAAAAGCATCATGTGTCACAAAGCCCAATTACTAAAAAAAGCATGTAGGGACTGAAGATCTGCAAGTCAACATCTTAAAGGCATACTGAAGCCCTATATATAAAATTATACTCTTTTAAAGAAATAGTCATGGACACTGCCTTTAGTTCATTACCTATCTGTTTATGATAGCTGGATGATAGATGGGGGTGCTTTTAGTATCAGTGGAGAGACGGCTAGGGGTGAACTAACAGGCAGAAGTCCAGAGCCATTGTTTGATCACTGCATACAATTGAAACTGACAACACACCCCTTACCTCTACTGGCCCAAAAACCATCTCCTTGCATCAAAGGATGGAGCCACAGCTCACCATAAATGTAAACAACCCTCTCACATAATATTACTGTAATTCAGCTATTTACTTATTAATACTTTGAAAATTACCTCAGAAACCCATACCTCTTTTGAAGGGACAGTCCTCTTTCAAAAGAAAATGATTTGCTTACTCCAAACTCTGCAAATGTCCCTTCTTCAATGGGACAGTCACACTGTTTTCCCTAATATTTCAGGAGAACAAAAAATTGCAGAAATTAATTTTATAAACTGCAAAAACACTATCACAGAGGGTTTTCCAAACCGCAGTCCATAAACCATCAGTGGCAGCGGATCTTCATTTAGCTGGTCCACAATGTAGTAGTGTTACAAAAAGTGTGTGACATAATTAATAAATAATAATAAATATGCATAACAAGTAGTAAATACGTATTTAAATATTATATGTGATTGTTTATATGTGTAAGTTTGGTTGATAAACAATTAAGAAAAAAAAGATTATTAAGAGGTCCAGAAAAACCTTCAGCAACATCCCAGTTGTGCACTGGACTTTCCACAATTTTCAAATGTACTTGAGAAAACCACTGTACTAGCAAATAGTTATATGTTTAAAAAAAATATATTTCCCTCTTTGTCCATTTGGAATGGTAGGGAGTATTCAGTCGGTGTCAGTAAAGTACAATTAATTTTATTATCTAAAGTGCTGTTTATAAATTAGAATAAAATATAGTGGGTACAAATAGTGCAGTACAGATACAAATCAAATTCAATACAAATACAAGACAAATGGGTCAGCAGAAGGCTGGGGGAAAATAGTTGGTGCAACAAGGTTATAGTTTGTACTCGTTAACACAAGAACTCTGCTTCAACTCACCTTACTCTGAATCAGGATACCACTTCTCTCCCACCCTTCCCAACATACACCCACCCCTAATTGTTGTAGCTTCAGGTTATATTATCTGACCACTAGGGACAGATAGCATATTACATACTAGAGCCATTCACCTAAAATTATTTTCTATCAGATCTTTTCCCTCTCCTACTAGAATTAAAAATCTTCTAACTTAGCACACTTCCCTACCTAAGTAAAATTTAACTTCCTTCCTGACTTGCTATTCCTTATCTGTTATTCTTCCACTCCTTTTAGATTGTTAGTAGTGAGTTTCCAATCTTGTAGGGTGCTTTGGAAAAATAACACTTTGTACAAAGACTGTAATGTCAAAACAGGGGCCTCTATTTTCTGCATTTTTTGATATTGTAGGTTTCCTTGTTCTTATCTAGTGTACAGCGCTACAGAATATATTTTTACATTACAAGTAAAAGTTAATAACAATGATAATAATAATAATAATAATAATAATAATAATAAGGGTGGGGTGTGAGGGTGACATATGCAAGATGGCAGTAATCAATGCCGTAGACTGATGCAAGTGGAGGTGATTGTGTGTGTAAAGGTTGTGCGTGAATAATTTTATAGAGTATAAAGTTTGTGCATGTTAAGGCTAAAGGCGATAAGCTTCTTTAAACTGATGCGTTTTAGTGAGTTTTTAAAGGTTTACAGGCAGGAAGATATTCTGACAGAGTGAGGTAAGGAGTTCCATAAAGTAGGGCAAAAGTCCTGATAAAACGTCTTGAAGGCAGAAGTGAGAGGAGATGAGAAGAGAAGAGGAAGAAAGGAGGTCATTAGCAGAGAGAAGTTTGGGGAATTTTGTGAGACAAGGGTGATGCTGTTGAGAGCTTTGGATGTTATAGTTAAGATTTTAAATGTTATTCCAGAAGGTGTTGCAGAGATGAGGTTAGCAGAGGTTTTCATTATGCATTGGAGTGGAGATAGATGGGTGATGGGGGACAATAAGGAACTAGTTGCAGTATACGAGGTAAGATATTATGAGGGAATGGATTAGAATTTTAGTTGTGCTTTGTGTAAGACAGTGGCGTATTTTAGAGATGTTTTTAGTTGAAGGTGACAAGATTGGTTTATTTATTGTATGTGAGGAATGAAAGAGAGTTCAGAGTCCAAAAGAAGCATAAGACAATGGTCCTGGGAGGTGGGAGTGATGATGGCATTGTCAACAGTGAGGGTTATTTGAGTTGTGGGAGCTCTTGTATATGGTGGGAGGATTAGAAGCTCAGCCATTGAAATGTTGAGTTTGAGTTGACGGGGGAACATCCAGATGCACGTGCTTGAGATATACAGCCCTACTAAATTCCTCCAACGGTAAAACTCATAGACAGTAAGGGAGCCTGCTAGACTTACGGCTATTAAATTGGCCTCTTTCAGCTAACCGCAAAAGATCTGTGGGTTACAGGCGGAAAAACCCTACGGGCTGTCGAAATCAGAACTCTGTTGCTGCTAAGCCTTTGATCTGTCAAGCCTGTAAATGTTACGTTCTCAAATCGCTATTAAATTGCTACGAATACACTGGCGTTCAAACCCGTAAACGGCAGATGGAGCCAAAAATCCTACTGGTACGAGATAGAGAGGGGAGATAGCAAGGGGGTTAAAGTCCTGTCCGTAGCATTGTAAATGCAAATATCAACACCATACTGCATTTTGAATGAAAGGGCAAGTGATGTAAATAATTAAAATTAATAGCACAGCATTCTCATGCTCGCTGTGACAACCTGTATGTTGAATGGGGTATGATAAGAGCCTATTGCCCAAACCTCTCCCCACAGGTGTGCCCAGTTCATTTTACCTCTGTACAGCAGGAAGAATTTTCTTCCCTTGGGTCTGTGAGAGATGTCTGTGATCTTGTAAAGCATAAAGATCTTTCTAAGTTCTGAAAATAACTTACTCCAGCAATCAGGATTCCAGCATCAATAATGAAATTCACACATTAATTATGTGAAACAGTTGTAGCATATTTATTACTGAAACAACAGACATTTATACCACACTCTTAGCAACAAAAGGCCAATCACCTTCTAGCTCATGTTAACACTCATGCCCATACTTCCCTCCTATCCCCCTACTATATATCATGCCTTTTAATTACATCCCGGGGCTAGGAGCCTGAAAGTCTAAGAGAATCACCCATTCTACTTTAACAATACATCAATTACAGTAATTGCATTAACAACAATCCACAGTCTTGATCCACACCAACCCTGGACTGCAGTATAGGCATCTGACTGTGTGTTATGTGACTCATAGGGGTCAGTTATCTCCCTAATCTGGTTAATAACGAACTAGTCCAGTACTAGGAAATATTGGGCATATAAATATTTCCCTTGTAATTGCTAGCCCCTCCAAAGCACAATATAGACATACATCCCATTACTCCTATCATGTTCTTTCTTACACCCCAACTATAAACATGGGAAACCATAGTATGGACCTAGTGGTACCCAGGCAATTTACTCTATCCTATGCTTCTAACAGGCATAACAAGTAATAACACACAAATCACAATGTCCTCAATTTTAACCCATATCTCAGTTGGCCCCTTTCCCCTGGCACAATACGCCTAACCTATAAGGCTGAGGGGGATTGCACAACATGTACCTTGGCAAGGTTACAGGCATGACACTCGCAAATCTGCAATATAAAATATATTTTTTTATGTTTAATTTCTGTGTTATATCGATCCTGGCAATCAATGTGTTAATGCATATAAAAGAACTCGCATGGACTAGAATATAATATTTACTGATTTATTAATATTGCATTATTTCTTGAATGCGGGTCCGATCCTACCTCGTACTTCAAAACCGTAAGGGATTGAAATCTATTTATCTCTATCTATTAACTCTATTTTTCATTGACATGGATAACATGCAGCTGGACGATCTCTTTTACCATTTGCTTTGTGTAAACCCGTAACCACGGGTTTGACTAATTGATCTTATTCACAGCCGCAAATGCAGCGTACGCAATAATGGTTTACCGGTTTGGATCTCGGCCACGTCTGTTGCTGGCTTGGCTAATTTTATCGCTCTGGCCCATATGGTCCATAGTTTGCAACATGTGCTTGAAGTGAGAGGGATAGGTCTGGTGCTAAAATATTGATTTCAGTGTTATCTGCATATAATGGAACCGAAATTCAAAAGAAGATGTGCGAGAGTTGAAAATAAGAGTGGGCAAGTTGAAAGGTGTGAAATTGACAGAAGACCAGAGACTTCATCCTCAAAGGAGCCCATTGTAGAAGTGGGATTGGGTAAATGCTAAGGGCCTCATTCTATTAGCGGCCGTAAATCGGCCGTAAGGCTGCGATTCCTTGCGGGGGTTCAGTTAACTCGCGATTCTATTATACGGCCCCGCAAGGATCTCATCTTACGGCCGGCCGCATATCTTGGAACCGGCCGTAAGCTGTGAAATATAAAAACGCAAAAATAAATTCAAGCCTGCACTGTACAGCTCTGTAAATGCTAGGGATCATATTGGGGGACATGAGGATTAAAAGAAATCCACTCTCAAGCTTGCACATCTGCCCAAACCCGAGTTCAAATTAACTGTTTATTTTCCGGCTGCGGCGTGGGTGTGTCTGAGGTGCTCCAAGCACTCTGGACTTTTTACATGGATATTTTACGGATATTAAAAATAAAATATTTTACGGATTTGAGTACAGGATAATTATGTGCTATTTTTTCTAACACCTAAAATCCCTTTATAGTCTTCGCAAAGTGCAGGATGGCTTTATTTAAGCTATTTTATGTGCTTAATTGGTGCTAGCGAGACCTCTTTCCTGCAAGTAAGCTGCGGCTCGCTTTTAGCCTTGCAGAGAGGTTTCCCGGAGGAATTGAATTGCAAAACTCTTGCGGCCGTTTTAGATCAAAGGCTTTCCTCTGGCGCGAGCGGCCGCAAGAGATAGCAAGGCACCGGCCGCAAGCCTAGAATGAGGCCCTAAGCCTGGGTGTTATAGGTTTGTTGAGAGGAGTGTGTGAGTCACATTGAGAGGAAATTTCCTTTTGGATATTATCAGTTTTATTTTTTACTTCATAAAATTTTTATTGACACAAACATAGGACAAGCACACGCAGGTCCCCCACGCTCAATGGTAATCTTATTACACTTTCCTATTTGCCTTTAACAAAATATACATGTCACTGTGTGTCAACCGCTCCCATTTTCCTTTTTCTATTATTAAAACAGTCTATGAAAACAACCTAGAACTGGTTAGATAGTTTATCTGCAAATCAGTGCACTAAATATGTCTAACACCCGTTAGATAACCTGCTCTGGTCATTTGATTTATATCAACATAATTAAAATAAAACTTGTCATAAATTAACATGTGCCTTTCAAAACTTCATTATATAGATTTTACTTATTACCTTACCGACCTTCCACGCTTGCAGCGTCCTCTAAGGAGGTACCATGGAGAGCACTGTCCCGGACCGCTCCAGCACCTAACAGCCTCCCCCTCATGATCAGAGCACTACTGTCAATGTATCTGGAATGAGTGTTCCGTCCCGCTCCAGTCAGTATTTCTTTATAAATATCCACTCTATCTAGTGTAGCCGTCATATGTTCATAAGTCATAATAAAGTTAATTTTGTGAATAACCGAGTGGATATTTCTTCCGCCAGTTCCCGGCCAGACTGCTCTTTGCCGCCAGCATAACAAATTCAAGCCATTTATTCTGGTGTACACGTAAATTTTGTACCGGTAGCCCCAGTAGACACAGTCCCATATTGGGTAGTATTTTCGTGTTCAATGTCTTAGAGACCAGATCAGCCACCTTTGTCCACATTGATTGGGCAATTGGGCAGTCCCACCAAATATGGCGGAAGGATCCCCCTGTGATGCAGCCTCTAAAGCACTTGGTAGAGACTTTAGGGTCAATTTTGTGTAACCTATCTGATGTGTAGTAGGATCTAAATAGTACTTTGGTTGATGTTTCCAAATGACTAAAATACCTGGACCCTTTTGTCAATTCTAGGTGTACTTTAGACCATTTGCTCATGTCCCATTCCTCTCCCATACCCAGTTCCCAATGCTTAATGTGTTTAGGTTTGCTAGCCATGTCACTTGAGTTGAATATTGCGTACAATTCCCCCAATATTCCCCTAGTAAGTGGGGCTTTATTACAGATTAGTGTGAACCAAGTTGATCTGGGCGGGCCCCATTTACGAAGTTTAGTGGATACATTATGTTGAATTTTATTGTAGTTGAAGTATTTAATGGACGGAAGATTGTGTGTATCTATAAATTTTTTCATTATTTAGCACTGTGCCATCTCTAACCCAGCTTTCAAATCTATCTAGCTTTCTTGAGGTCCACCAGTCTTTGGATAGCGAACCCATCTCATCCAGAGTGCTTGGGGAAGGGAGTGTTGTGGTTGCATAGGAGATATTGGGACTTAACTGTCTATTAGTATTGGCTTTTTCCCATTCATTCAGTGTTAATGCTATCATCGGGTTGTTTCGGGCCAGATCAGGGGGTAACCGGGAAGATGGATCCCATATTAGAGTATCCCATTTGAATGGTATAATTTGGTAGTTTTCTAGAAAAACCCAAAGTGGCTGATGCTCTGTGGAGTGTGCCTGGGGTAGGAAAGAAATCTGGGCTGAAATATTTGAGGAGGTCGGGACATCCCAATCCTCCGGAGGATCTAATCCTCATCATAATGGATTTCCATATTCTTGGGCGCTTGTAGTTCCATATAAATCTGAATATTGCATTTTGAAAACTATTCAGGTCTCTTTTGTTTATATGAATCGGCAGAGTCCTGAAAAAGTACAGAATTCTAGGGAGAATATTCATTTTTATTGCATTAATCCTCCCCGACCATGAGAGATTATATTTATTCCATTTCAACAAGTCCTGGTTCAGGGTCTTGTATAACGGGATATAGTTTGACTGTTATAGGTCGGTGATCTCTGGAGTGATCTTGATGACTAAATAATTTATATGTTTTTCTGGCCAAGCAAAGGGGTGTCGAGTTTTAAGAGTGTCCCTTAAAGTCTGGGGAGTGTGTGCCAAGATCGCTTCCGTCTTGTCCATGTTAATTTTGAGTCCCGAAATGACCCCGAAGGACTCCATCAGGGACATCAGGACTGGTATTGACTGAAGTGGGTTTGTAAGTGTACACAGGATGTCATCTGCAAAGAGGCAACACTTAAACTGGTGCAAGCCTACATTTAATCCTGTTATTATTGCGCTATTCCTAATAGCCTGAGCCAAAGGCTCAATGGCCAGCGCGAACAGAAGGGGGGATAAGGGGCAGCCCTGTCTGGTGCCTCTTCTAATATTAATAAGGGAATGGTCAACCCCTGGGATGCTAATTCTGGCAGTTGGATTGTTGTATAAAGACTTAATCACATTAACAAAGTTACCCACCAACCCAAACTTTGTCAGCGTGGCATGCAGGTATGGCCATTCAATGGAGTCAAATGCTTTCTCCAGGTCTAGTCCTATAGTACATAAAGGGGTATCATCTAACTTAGCTAAATGGAATATGTTGAGGAGTCTTCTTATATTATCCCCCGCCTTTCTGTAAGGAATAAAGCCCACTTGGTCCTTATGGATCAGCCTAGGTAGGAAGTTCGCTAATCTGGTGGCCAAAATTTTCCCAAGAATTTTTACATCTCCATTCAAAAGAGAGATGGGTCTGAAGTTTTTAACCAGTAGAGGATCTCTGCCCGGTTTAGGGAGGAAGATTAAGCTCGCTTGGTTAAGCTCGGGAGGCATGGCCTTCCCCTCCATTATATCCTTAAAAAGCTTTTTCAACTTTGGGGCGAGTTGCTTATCGAAAGCGACATAATAATTATTTGTAAAGCCATCAGGACCAGGGGCTTTACCCTTCTTCAGGGTCTTAATTGTTTTACTAATCTCGTCTACTGAGATCTCAGCATTCAATAAACTTAAATCCTCCTCAGTGGCTGAAGGGAGGTCATAGGCGTTCAGAAATTCGTGTATTTTGTAACTGTTGGCCGTCAATTTGGACGAGTAAATATCTTGATAATAACTTCTAAATGTTTCTTTGATCTCATCTTGTTTCATAGTGATTACCCCTCTAGCATCCCTAACTTGGTGAATACGCGCAGAGTTATGTCTCAGGTTTAATTTCCTGGCTAACATGGGCGAGGGCTTATTCATTTGGCAATAAAAATTTATGGCTCGTTGTTCTGATAGCCTTTCTGCCAATATGGCATCTAATTCTGCTCTGGTTCGATCTAATACAATCTGCGTTTCCCTGGTGAATTTATTCTGGTTTAACTTTTCAAGATACTGTAATTTCTTAAAATGTTTGTTTATATTGCTGAGTAATTTTTTCCTATGGGCTGCCGATATTTTTATAATTATCCCCCTAATGTAGGTCTTGACCATCCTATTTCCGTCTCTGGAATATCGTTGAGAGCAAAGAAGGTGTTAATTTCCTCTTCTATTTGGGCCTGTACCTCTGGACTCGTAATCAGCTTGTCGTTTAAACGCCAAGCATGGATGTGGGAATTATTTTGGTTTAGACTTAATTTACAAGAAATTAACGAGTGGTCTGACCATGGGCAGGGTAAAATTTGGGCATCTGACGCGTTATTGAACAGTGATGAGTGCATCATCAAAGCGTCAATCCTGGAGTAGGTATTGTGGGTGGGGGAAAAGAATGTATACTGCCTTTCAGAGGGATGAAACCCCCTCCAGGCGTCTACTAATTCCAGTTCCTTAAGTAGGGAATAAATGATGTTAAGTTTTCTAGCATCTCTAGCATATGAAGGTGTCCCTGACCTGTCTAGGAAAGGCTGAAGCGCCAAGTTCAGGTCCCCACCCATGATAATTTTCCCTCTGTCTTCTTGTTTTAGAAGGTTCAGTAATTTGATAAGAGTGTTGTGCGGGTTAACAGTGGGGGCATATAAATTCACCAAGGAGACCCTAAGATCCAGAATAGTACCTGAGAGTATGAGGAAATTACCCTCCTTATCCTTTTCCTGCTTTTCTAATTTGAAGGGGAGGTTTTTGTGAAGGAGAATGGCCATACCTGCTTTCTTGGAGAGCTGTGAACAAGTATAGAAATTGGGGTAATCCTTGTGGAGAAATTTCTGTACTTTGTCTCTTGCAAAATGGGTTTCCTGTAGGAAAATTATAGATGGCTTGATCCTTTTATAAAAGAGAAAGGCTTTACGTCTTTTAAACGGGGAGTTGAAGCCTTTTACGTTATGTGTTATTATGTTGTGTGAGTGATCAGTCATGGCGGTCTGTTATCTAGGTGTGTTAAAGTCGCTGGAAAGTTACCCCATACGGACCTCTCTGCCTCAGCTCCTACTTTCCCTGCCAGCCGGCCCGGGACACGCCCACCATGTTTCGCTCTAGACGTGGACGACTTCAGGTATTCCTTAGTCCGCCAGGCACTAGCGGAATAACATGCAAATAACAAAAAAACAACATCAGTACAAAACAGTACCCGATTAGTAAACCATGGATGACAGTAATTCCTCCCCAGACTACTACTCATAGACTTTACGTTGGGGTTAAAGGAAGGCAACTTACCCCCCCCAAATTAACCCAACAGGGAGAAAACTATCAAATAACACTACCAAAACTAGCTCTAACAGTATCATGGGTTCTAAACCCCTACTTAAGATAGAGCTTAGCCACTTAAGGTAGCCATCCTGAGTACTCTAGTAATTATGCATAATGTTAAGCGAGACAAAGAATAATAGAAAAACGTTAGTAAAACAGTACTACAGTTCCACCCAATACCCCCAGCTGGCTAAAGAGATTGGTTGTGAAAAAATAAACCCAGCACTAGCTAACTGCCCCCGGGCTAAACTTGGCCTCCACCCCCTGTATGACCCAATTAAACTAATGCAAAAACAAAGATACAATACTGAATTGAATTAGAGTCCTTTTTGTGAGCAATGTCCAAGCGTGTGCAAAGGATCTGGAAGTCCGCCTTTCCTTCTGCAAATCCCGAGGTGGAACCCAGGTTCCCTTTGTAGCGTAGAGAGTATTATGGAAAAGGAGTGTGGACTTGGAAACATTTTAGGATACAGGGTCCTCCACTAGTTCCTGCTCACGGTGCTTGATATCCCTCATAGGGTTGGAAATGGGCTTTGATCTTTGTGGCAGTGGGATTCCTTGACCCTTCTTGGCCTGCCTCATTTCCGCCTGAAGGAAGGAATGTTCTTCCTCGGATTCCATAGGCACGAGTTTCAGTCTGTTCAGAAGGCTTTGGCTTTCCTCAAACGATATCACCTTGAAGGATTTTCCTTTATAAGTGAACAAAAGTGCAAATGGGAACCCCCATTTGTATGCTATCTTGTAGTGGGAGAGCACTCGCAATGTGGGTCTCATCTCCCTCCTTTTCTGAAGGGTAGAAGGGGATAGGTCCATATAGATTTGAATCTTGGTGCCGTCTGGGCCTAGGATTTCCCTCCTTAGTCTGTTTTCCGCAAGGATCAAATCTCTAGCCTTTTGCTGGGCAAATCTAATAATGATGTCTCTGGGTAGGTTTTGGTCCCTAGAAGATCCCAGCGCTCTATGAGCTCTTTCTATTTCCCAGTTTGATTCCTCGACCGAAGGAAGGATCATGCTTATAGCATCTCTAGAATATTGTAGAACGTCCGTTATTTTATTGGGGACACCCCTCAGCCTAATGTTATGTCTGCGGGATCTATTCTCTAGGTCCTCTACTTAATCCTCCAACATCTGAATCTTAGATGCATTTTGTAGGATATCCTGCTTGTCAAGCGCTTGGGTCACTGCGATTTGATCAGTGCTTTCCTCCAGGCCTTGCAGCCTCTGGTTTAGAGATTGGATGTCTGACCTTAGGTCATCCACTGCATGTTTGATTTCAGCTTGAAGGATCTGCTTGATTTTAATTAAGGTCCCGTCAGTTAGTTCCATTTGAGCTGGTTGGGAGCTCTGCGCTGATTCGTGGATCGGCGACTCTGGCTGTTCGGGATTAGGACTCAGATTCGGGTTGCGATTTGTGTCAGGTGGTTTGTAGAACTCCTGGATCCCCTTCCCAAACTGTTTCTTTTGTACTTTGCTTGTACTACAACTTGCCATCTTTCAATGAGGTTGAAACGCTGGTTCTGAGGCCCTGGTCCACTTTATTAGCTGGGTTTGAAGGTATTGGGTCAAAGCAGTGATGATATAGTTATGTACTCATGGATGGCATACTAGCTGCCAGCCTTACGCTTGCATAGGAGCTGCAGACAGTCTGCTCCAAGGAGGTGTTGGTAAACCCTGGCCCAGGGTCCTCAGGAGCATGGCTGGAAGCTTTGGAACAGTTTGTGTATCGCTTACTCTATGGTTCGGCAGCCACCATTCCTTGCGCAAATACTGTAGAATGCGTGTTTCCTGGGCATAGGTCCTTAGTCCGAGTTAAGATTAGAGACAGGTCTTTCTAGGTCAGAAAATGCTTTCAGCTTGGTATAAATTGTGATTGGGAAGCACAATCCTTGAGATGTCCACTGGGTGTCAGTGTTCGCACACTAATAACTGTGTAATGAAGCCTTGCACAGCCAGGCAGCAGGGCAACTCAGTTTTTCAAACACACATGTGCTGTAGGCAAACATCATCAGCTTGCTGGTATTGCTGAAATGGCCCTTCAGGTCTTTGTAACTTGCAGTTAAATCAGGAGCCAACATGTAATGTCCTCTGAATAAGTAGAACTCAGATTTTCATAAAATCCTATTTCTACAGAGGGTAGCCTGAATTAAGATGAGGTGGGAGCCCCTCCATCAGGTGTTTCTAAATAGCTGCAGGCCTACCTCTGCAGAGCCTGCTTCACAGGCTGGATTTGAGTTCCAAGCCACAAAATGGCGGCCGCAGATTCGCGGGATTTTCTTGAGGTGGGATGACAAGATTACAGACCTTAAACAGAGGTCCTCTCCACAATAATATTTGCCCAGATTCCTCTTGGGGACCGCTGTTACCTTCCCCCTGCTGAATTGAGGGTAACCCCTTCTGCCTGCGTCTTCTGGGGCCTTGGGGGGGCTAAGTTCTGTATGGTCTATGCGACCTGGTAGACAAAATGGCCGCCTACACGAGGTTTTGCCACCCTTTATGCTTAATTCGTCACCCCCGTCTTGCTGGCCTTTACCCCCCTGTCTCGCCCCTCTCTCGGGCCTCTCACCCCACCGGCCACCAGCCTCGCCAGACTCTTCTGCGCCGGTACTTCCGACGGCTCACACTCCGCTCTGGCCTCTCCTTCCTCCGGTGAGACTCCGCTGTGACAGTCTCCGGGTAGCAGCGGGGCCCCCGCCAGGGGACTCTCCTGCAGCCTCTCCTCTTATTTCTACCTGGCTGCCCTGCCTAACGGATCCCTCCCCGGGGGAAGGGGAGAAGGATCCGACAGGCTCTGTCAAGCTCCTGCACTGCGCTGTCCAACCTTTCCGGAGGGGTCTTGCCGGGTGATGGACTGACGTGAGCTTCGGGCAAAAATAATTGGATCCCCCCAGTCAGTGAGGATAGTAGGGCTTCAAGGAGCCTTCAGACCCCCAAAATAGGTACATTTTGGCAAGTTTTGCTGTATAAAACTCATCAGTTTTATTTTTAAAGTGCCTGGCAAAGTCTTCTTTTGTAAAACAAAAAGGGGTAGAAGATGGGAATGACAGAGAAGAATGCAACATGTAGAGAACAAACAGTTTGGGGTAGAGGACAAAGTTGATATTAACAATGAAAATGTTGTTGTTTGCTAAGATTGAGGGCTGAGAGGTAGGAAGCAGAAACTCTGCTAAAATACAAGATTTCCTCCATAGCACCATGGTCATTTGCAGTCTTATGAAATACAATGTCTTAAAGACTGAGCAGCTCTGTTTGAAAGCATTTAACCCTCTCACAATGCCCCTAGTAGTTATATTATTGCTCTCACAGGACATAACATAACCAACAGGGACATAATGTATTCATGCCTATTACTAATGCTGCATGTGGCAAAAAACAGCCACCTAGTTTTATTACAAAGACAATGTGTGATATTATTTGTTTAAACTCTATATTACATTTTAGTTGTAGCCAGTTCATAAGGAGTTGATTGCATTTGGAATGTCATGATGTCATCTGTAACTGTCATGCTGTGAGTCAGTTATTAAAGTTTGCTCTGATGGTTGATACATAAAAAAGGTATATCTGTTATTTTCGAGAAAGATAGAGATAAAAGCATTTATTATTTTGTCAAGCCTGCTTTTTGCCTCCTGTGTTCCTGAGATCCTGAACAAGTCAGAGATGCTGAGTCTGTAAGAACCCAGACCATCCAGGGGTGCCCCTATACTAGTAAGCAGAAGGGTTACGAGGTGAACATGTTCCCCTCACTCCTGGGGTGCTAACACTGCATCTATGTTATATTTTACGCAAAGATAGTAAAGCTAAATAGCACTATGATAGCTGGGAATTTTAGATGTCTTTTGAAGTACATACCTAAGAGTCAGGGGATAGCAGTCATTTTCCCGATTTAAGATCCCTTGTTCTTTGTACAACAACAACAATTATTAAAATCTATACAATATGCCTTTTTAGATGTATGATAGATATTTTTGTTAATGCAATAACCCTTTAAACAAACCATTGCCATATGTAATTCATAATCAGTTTGAAATACAAACAAACTCAAATATATGCTCTGCAAGCTCAAAACAACATTCAAGGGTATCATCTTTTAAAAATCTCAGTTTTCATCCACATTCCTCAGATCCCGTTATATACCGGTCTCCTGTACAACCAGTTCTATGGATTTAGAGCATAGCCACAAAATCTCCTCACATCAGATATTTGGAAGCTGAAACTGAGAGTTCTGTGATTTCCTCATTTGCACATTTAAAATCTCTGGCTGTAAATCTATTTGCCTTGCGCTCTCTATCAAACCTGTAGGCCAAAATCATTCTGATTCATAAAGGTGAACGGAATACAGTGAAGCTGCAGTATACACGGATTAAATGCATTGTAATTTGGGTCATCTGTGGGCAATGCGTGGTCTATGAGACTTCCAATGTAGCTCAGTGGCAGGAAAGCATGGCCATCTTACACACCCAGAGGCCATCTTCAACTTAAATACAGTGTAGTGAAAAAGTATTTGCCCCCCTCATGATTTTCTCAATTATTGCATATTGCAGATTTATCACAATGAATCTTTAGAAAAAATCTAATATTAGGCAAAGGTTACCTGGGTTAACAAATAACAGATTTTTACTTTTTTAATTTATTGAATGAACAGTTACTAACGCTAACTTAGCATTGTTTAAAAAGTAACTGCCCCCCGAGTTAAAACAACCAAATGAAATGGATAAATCATAAAGTTGATAAGGTCAACCCGCCTTGATTACAGCCACCCCTGCTCCATTTGAACCTCAGCTACTCTGAAGATGTCATATATGACTCTCCAAGTGAAATCCTACTATTGAATTAATTGAAACATGGCACAATTTGATGATAAATGGCTGAACTAGAAAATGGAAGGCCCCATTGCCAATCATAACATCATTTTGCCTTCATGGTAGGGTTGTAAACATATTTTTTGCTGGGCCCCCAGTACCAACTCCTGCCTGCAGGAGCCAGGGTTGAGGAGCCCGTACACTAACTGGTTTGTGCATAATCCAATACTATGCTTTGCTTAAAGTTGTGTAATACAGTTAATATATGCTTAAAATTAGCCATGTATAAAATGGTATTTGGGATTTAAGAGTAAGATACATTGTATCCTCATTTGCATGTCCCCTTCCAGTCTCCCAGTGTGCAGTACAATGACTGTATTTCTGGAAAACCTGAGCGAGAAATACGTTTTTTAACTTTCAAATGGGCTTACAGATGTACTGGAGACAGGCAGGTAGCTCTTGGATGGTGCCAGACAGGAAGGTAGCTCTGGGATGGTGCCATTCAAACAGGTAGCTCTGAGATGTTTACAGACAAACAGGTAGCTCTGGGATGGTGCCAGACAAGATCAGAGGCAAAGGTAAAGTAAAATGTTTCAGGGGTCAGGTGAAGGCGGAAGACAAAATGGGAAATCCAAACAGGCCAAGGTCAAGAGTACAGAAGCTCAGTTTAACACCCTTTTTGTATAGTCCAGGTGAATATGGCCAGCGGTTACAATCACACACTAGGTCTAGGGAGCACTGGTATCACGCTACTATCTTGACACAGACGGGCACATGGAGGAGTCACAATCTCTGTTCATTATGGATGCCATCACCTTTATACTAGGACATAATTACTTCCTGTTTGAAGATAAGTTTTACCTCCAGGTTAAAGGAACAGCAATGGGAACCAAATTTGGGCCAAGTTTTGCTAACTTATATATGGGCGTATGGGAGAAAGAAAAGATCTCGAACAATAAGCCATTTGCAGAGAACATCAAGTACTGGGGTAGATATATAGATGATATCATTATTATCTGAGAAGATTTCACCGAAGGAGATAAAGTAAACTTTGCCATGAATCTGAAGTTTACGATGAACAGCAATCCATCGGAGTTCTCATTCTTGGATGTGATCCTGCAGGGTTCCAAAATGGGCATTACATCCACACTTTACATTAAACCGACAGACTCCAATGGATACCTGCATGCCACGAGTGGACACCCACATAGATGGCTAAGAAATATACCATATGGACAGTTCAGGAAAATAAGACGCAACTGTACCACCTTGAGAGACTATGACAGGGAAAGTGAAACCCTGAAAAGGAAATACCTAGGTAAAGGGTATAAAGCATCCCTGGTTACGGATGCCTATACAAAATCTAGGGAATTAAATAGACCTGAACTGTTGAAAAAGAAAAGAAAACCGTAGGTGAAAAGCACAGTGATTGGTAGTCGGAGAGATACATGCAGGTTCTTAACTAGATTCAACTCTGCCTCTAATGCCATACAGAATAGTCTTAAGAAATTCTGGCCTATCTTGGTAGAGGATGAATACTTGAAAGATGTACTTCCCCAAGTCCCAACTTTACCTTTTGAAAAAACTAGTCTTTAAGATGTCCTTGCACCAAGCCAACTGAAGAGGCCCAGTAACACCAGTACAAAACACTTCTTAACTTCTTCATCTGAAGGGACTTATCCCTGTGGAGTTAAGAATTGCACCACATGTATACATCTGAAGAAGAAGGATAAACATAAGGTTGTTTCTAGCTACAACAAAAAGGAGTTTAATATTAAATCACTCATGAACTGCAAAACGGACCATATAGTGTAAGTCGCCACCTGTGGATGTGGCAAATAATATGTAGGACGTACCAAAAAAACAAGGACGTACCGTAAAAACAAGACTCACCACACGGTCACAGGAATAGAATATTAGGGTCAGTATTATCCATCAGCCAGGCACAATTCATTAATGGTACACTAGGTTAATTTACTGGTCTTCACTGTTACTACCATTATCACTTTTCCACCTGTGTTCTTGTGTGGGTATGTAGGTGTGTATAGATGTAGGTGTGCATGTTTGGGCATGTATGTGTGCACGTGTGTATATATTCGTGTATGCAAATAAATGTATGCACGCTTGTGTATGAATGATCAAATGTATGGGTGTATGTATTTGTGTGCAAGTGTATGGGTGTATATGTATGCTCCCTATATTGCACTTTTGTTCTCATACTCCTCCATGAGAACACTGTATTAGGGGGTTTAAGTCCCATTAGTCAAGCCCAATTCAGTATGTAAACACTAGACACCCTTTTTGTTTTCTATCTTACTGGATGTAAATGCATGCAAGTGTACGCAAGTGTATATAAGCACGTACGCATGTATGGGCATGTATGTATATTTGCATATGTGGGTGCATGCATATGCATGTACCTGTATGTGTATGCAGGTTTTTGTGCGGGTATATATGTGTAGGTGTATATGTGTGCATGTGCATGGATGTGAGCGTATACACATGTGTGTCTATATGCATATGCACCCTATATTGTTCCTTTCTATCTCACATCTTAAACACATTAGCTAAGCCCTGTCATGTAGGTTCTCAGCACTTAGACGGTTACTATGTTTATCAGCCTACTCATCTGTTATCCCGTAGAGTTATAGGGGATACTCCCGATAGACACCCTCTTTGGTTTTTAGTTATTTCCACTCCTTCTCTCTATCCCTCCTTCCTTCTCCCTACTCCCTCCCTCCCTCCTTCCTCCTTCTCTCTCTCTCTCTCTCCTCCACAGATCCTATTTTACTCGCTTCTTGAAATTTTAAAGCGGAGTACTGAGTAAGTACTAGTCCTTTACGTTGGCTCTTTTGAGATCTTATAGGGTACATCTGTATATATAACATCTTACTGAAGTGTTCTCTCTCTATATATATATATTCGTAAAGAAGGTCTATATCAGACCACACAACGAAATGTATAGTCTAACATAATCCGTAATACGAGGTCTATGTATGAATATATATATATAAAGGCACCTTTTGGTGATTATTTTCAAACCCACACAACCCTATCTAAGCATTTACACTTTTATGTTCAGATGCTAGTGCGAGTACCTATATAAAGCTATCCTCTTATGGTCCAACACGTCCTATGAGGAACCATACGATTCCCATAGGTAATGGTAATTATATTTTATAAGATATTATTTTATATATTTATTAGTTACTATTATCGTTTTATTCACATTATTGTCCATATTATGGAATATTTATCTAATATGTATAAATGAATCGTAAAACAGGCTCTATATGTCACAACTATTATTTATTTGCGCATATATAGATATATTAGCATTTTTTGTTTATCCACTTAAATATCCAAACCACTCCATTCCTTTTGGGGGGGTTAGCGTACCCTATGTCCTTGAAGGATATACGTTGATCTGCTGTAAGAGTGATCTTTTGATAACACATCAATTTAAGATGAAAGTATGCTTACTCCTTTATTTCATCTTATTGTATTGTATTGTATTTTATTTTATATTATTTCATTTTATTTCATTCTATTTGATTTTATTATGTGTATGTGTGTATATATCGATATATGTATTTGTTTTTCAATGTGTATTTCTCTATGTAGAATTCAATATCACTGATGAAGCTGTTACCAGAGACAGCGAAACGCGTTTGATTTTAAATACCATTGCCGAATAAACCATTTTTAGTTTATTAAGTCTATTGAGTCTGGTCCCCTTTTTGCCGGTCCCACCCCGGCGTTACCTCACATTAAGCCTCCCCTGCCAAGATTTCCACTGAGCCCACCGAAATGCAGCACGTTGGCATTCAGATTATTAGAAGAGTCCATAGACATCCGGGCCAAACAAGACTTAAACAAGAGCATCCAACTTCGAATACACCATTCGAGTGCTTTCAATACCTAATTTTGTTGAGGTCCGACCAGGTGAGAGTTTTACAGCTTGAACCTCACATTACCTCCATTCTAAATCATTGAAATAATCTGCACCAGGAGATTCTTCCGCTTTCTCTCCTACCCCTTGATATTCTAGGTCCTGGTAGGAGTAATCTTAAAGGTGATAACTTTTGATGCATCCCAGGTTTGGATCTCACCTTATCCTTGCTCTACAACGCCTTGCTGTCTGGAGACATCCACTATCATAATTATAAACACAAATAGCCTACATTTCATAAAGTATAAATTTTCATTGTTGGACTTAGTGGTTTATAACCTATTGCATTTAGGTTCTGTCTCTTGTCTGTGCCTGCTTAAAGCTCATCTTTTTATCCAGGCTATCTACATCTCAGAGTTTCACAACAATGTAAATATTTCTAGTGCAGCCCAGTGAATTCATGTTCAGTTGTTCAACCTTGTCATTTTGCCCAATTCACGTGTGCTGAAGTATAAATGTCAGACTATCTTTACATAGCACCCAGTCTCTCTCAACATCAATTCCCACACACGACCCACCACTTTGAGCTTCCATTCCTACATAGCACCCAGTCCTTGTTAGCAGCCATCCCCTCTCGGCATCCACCTCACATAGCACCCATCCCTATGTCCTTTGCTCCTCCCCTGCCATGTCTTGAAGCTTTAGAAGAACTGCTTTTTTTTAAACAGACACGGACCTATTTCTGGCCAGGGTGGTGTGTGCAGTCACGGTGGCCTAAGGCTTGTTGGGCTAGGGTTGCTGGCCACAGGGGGGCCCTTACACTACATAAAAAAATATTAAATACAAAAAAATCAGCAGAGGCCCCTCAGAGGAGGGCCCTGTTGCATTGCACCGTCTGTACCACTGGTAGCTCAGTCCCTATTTACACACTGTACCACTGCGTTCATGCCTGGCTTAAAAAGCACAATTGTATTGTATTGTTAGATCAGACCCCAAATATGTGGGCAGCTCTGGAAATGTACTTCTGCTACCATAATTAATATTAATCAAATGTATTCAAATGCATTACATGTCTATGATTTACAAATGAACATTTTGACACTTCATTGTAATCTACCCCACTCGATGGAGCAAATAATTTTAATCCAGCCATTCAATCATATAGTAAAAGTAATAACTATAGCTGGAGCTTAAAATATGACCAGCATTACAAACTTTGTAGGGAAACATCATGTAAAGGGCTGAAAGTCAGAGTCAGGACAAATAGGAGTCCAGTAGCAGATAGGCCCCAGGAAGCTGTGCTTGAAGAGGAATTCCTGGAGAGCAGAATATAGGTAGCAGGAGATCCTGGTGGACAGGATGCAGGTGTCTGGAGACGGGCAGGTAGCTCTTGGATAGTGTTGTTCAAGCAGGTAGCTCTGAGATGTTTCCAGACAAACAGGTAACACTAGGATGGTGCCAGACAAGCCCAGAGGCAATGGTAAAGTAAAATGTTCCAGGGTTTATGAGGGTACCAAGTGAGGAAGTGTAGATGAAGAAGAGGAGGGGGGCTAGGACTGATCCTTGGGGTACGCCAACAGACAGGGAGTGAGGAGAAGAGGTGTCGGAGAAGGAGATACTGAATGATCTATTTTGTAGGTATGATGAGAACCACAAGAGAGTAGTGTCTCGAATACTGAGGGAGAAGAGGATATGGAGAAGAAGTGGATGGTTGACAGTGTCAAAGGCAGCAGAGAGAAGAAGAATTGAAAAGTGACCTTTTGACTTGGCGGTAAGCAGGTCATTGGTGACTTTAGTGAGAGCTGTCACAGTGGAGTGTTGGGGCCGAAAGCCAGATTGGAAGGTGTCAAGAAGGGAGTTAGCGGAAATAAAGCTGGTAAGGCGGTTATAGACGATCCACTTCAGCAGTTTGGAAGCCAGGGGAAGTAGAGAGATAGGGCAGTAGTTAGATGCGATGTCATAGTCAGATGAGGGTTTTTTGAGGGTAGGTATAACTATGGCATGTTTTAGAGATGATGGAAACATGCCAGTAGTAAGGGAGAGGTTGAAAATATGTGTGGGAGCTGGGATTAGTGTGGTAAAGAGGGGAGAGATGAGCTGAGATGGAATAGGATCCTGAGGGCAGATAGTGAGGTGAGTGGATGATAGCAGGCTGGAGACTTCATCCTCTGTAGCCGGATCAAAGCAGTTCAAAGTGGCTGTGGTATTGGAGAAGGGAGAAGACTGGGTGTTGTTGCTTCGTTTAGAGGGTGGAGTGTGAGAGCCACTATGAGATAAGAGTTCATTGCGGATGTTTTAAGTTTTATGAATAAAATGGTTGACGAAGTCTTCAGCTTTGAGAGAGGAAGGGATGGGAGGAGGTGGTGGGCGGAGGAGAGAATTGAAAGTGGCAAACAGACGCTTGGGGTTAGAGTACAGAGTTGATATTAGTGATGTAAGCTACTGCTGTTTGGCAAGGTTGAGGGCAGAGGAATAGGAGCGTAACATAAATTTGTAGTGGAGGAAATCCAGTGAAGTGCGTGATTTCCTCCATAGTCGTTCAGCAGTGCGGGAGCACCTCTGGATGTATTGTATTTGTGTAGTGTGCCATGGTTGTGGATGAGAGCGAGGGCATCTGCGTGTGGTTATATGGGCCAGAGTGTCAAAGGTGGAAGAGAGAGTAGAGTTGTAGAGTGAGGTGGCAGTGTCAGGGCAGTTGAGGTTGGTAATGGGGCTGAGAAGGGGTTTGATAATAGTGGAGAGCTGTGCAGGGTCAAGTGCTCGCAGGTTTCTATTCGGGATGGTGCAGGGGTTGGAGAGGGGTGGTGAGAGAATGATGTGGTGAGGTTGAAGGTAAGGAAGTGGTGGTCAGATAATGGGAGTGAAAGGATGACCGGGTAGGAGGTTGTGCTGAGATTGGTGAAGATAAGGTCAAGAGAATGTTCAGTTTGATGAGTAGAAGAATCTGTTAGTTGTGAGAGGCCAAGGGAATAGGTGAGTGCGAGCAGTTTTGCTGCTGCTGGGGAGGTGGGAGTGTCCACAGCAATGCTAAAATCTCCAAGTACCAGTGAAGGAACATTGGAGGAGAGAAAGTGAGGGAGCCAGGCAGAAAAGTGATCAATAAATTGAAACGGAGTGCCTGGGGGGCGATAGATCACAGCTACACGTTGAGAGATAAGTGTGTATGAACTTCAAAGGACGATAATTGGGATGGGACAGGGGGTATGAGGTGAAATGTGCAGCAAGTGGAAAGCAAAACACCCACACCACCACCTTGTTTGTTCCCAGGTCTAGGTGTGAGGTGAAAACCACCGTGAGAGAGTGCTTCAGGGGAGTTAGTGTCTGAGGATGAGAGCCAGGTTTCAGTGAGAGCCAGTAAATTGAGTTGGTAGTGAATAGGTCATGAGTGAAAGTGAGTTTATTGCAGATAGATCGTGTGTTCCAGAGGGCGCAGGAGAAAGGTAGAGTTTAAGGTTTGTGACATGTGATGGATATCAGATTCTGGGTGTTACGGGTGTTTGCTGGCCTTGAACCAGAGCGTGTCTGACAGCAAGTGGAGATGAGTGAGGGGCCTGGGTTAGGGGATATATCTCCTGCAGCCAGGAGAGGAAGGAGTGAAAGGGAGAGAAGGTGGGACTTATATTGCTGTTTCTGTGAGTGTTAGGGAGGGGATGATATTGTGACTGGAGGATGGAGAGGAGCTCATGGGAGCAGAGAATAGGAAAGGAGAGCAAGGAAGGTGAGATGGTAATATTGTTAGGGACTAGTGATGTCGCGAACATCAAATTTTGGGTTCGCAAAAAGCGAATGCGAACTTCATCAAATGTTCGCGAACGGGTGAACATCGGCGAAGCCCATAGATTTCAATGGGCAGGCGAATTTCAAAACCCACAGGGACTCTTTCTGGCCACAATAGTGATGGGAAAGTTGTTTCAAGGGGACTAACACCTGGACTGTGGCATGCCGGAGGGGGATCCATGGCAAAACTCCCACGGAAAATTACATAGTTGATGCAGAGTCTGGTTTTAAGCCATAAAGGGCATAAATCACCTAACATTCCTAAATTATTTGGAATAACATGCTTTAAAACATCAGGTATGATGTTGTATCGATCAGGTAGTGTAAGGGTTACACCGGCTTCACGGTAACAGACCAATCTCCCCGTTTAATGCACTGCAAACAACAGCAAACGGTCCCTTTGCACAACCGCAAACTCCCCATTTGCACAAGGTTGGATACCAAGCTAGCCATGACTGATGTCATTGAAGGTCTCTTCCTCCACCAAGCCACCAAGGGTCCCCAAAAGGTGACAACAAGCCCCCTGGGACGCCTGCTGTGTTTGGTCTTCCACCTCCTCAAAGCCACCTTCCTCCTCTGACTCCTCTTCTTCAGACTCCCAGAGTCTGGGGGCTTCCACTGTCAGCATGGAATATTATACACAGGTCAGAGTCTGGGGGCTTCCACTGCCCAGCATGGACTATTATACACAGGTCAGAGTCTGGGGTCTTCCACTGCCCAGCATGGAATATTATACACAGGTCAGAGTCTGGGGGCTTCCACTGCCCAGCATGGAATATTATACACAGGTCAGAGTCTGGGGGCTTCCACTGTCAGCATGGAATATTATACACAGGTCAGAGTCTGGGGGCTTCCACTGCCCAGCATGGAATATTATATACAGGTCAGAGTCTGGGGGCTTCCACTGCACAGCATGGAATATTATACACACGTCAGAGTCTGGGGATTCCACTGCCCAGCATGGAATATTATACACAGGTCAGATTCTGGGGGCTTCCACTGCACAGCATGGAATATTATACACAGGTCAGAGTCTGGGGGCTTCCACTGCACAGCATGGAAATTATACGTGTTGCCTCTGTCTGCGTTATTATAAGGTGTGTACTGTTAAGTAGTACTATTCCTATCGGTTTAATCCCTGTTACGTCCACTATCAGGGGACGTGTATATGGCATGGATTTTTGGAAGCGGGAGATGGAAAAGATGCTTGGTCGGTCCTCCCACTTCAAATTTGGGGCACTGCGCATGCAATCTAAGGTGCCACCAGATATGAGAGTCACTGTGCACTGGCAAAAGTTGGCAGAGTAGATGCAATAGGCTTCACACACGCCTGTAGGTAGGCAATCGCTATTCAATCTATTACAGTCAAAAAAGTGTTGTTTTATGTCACTGTACACTACGGTTGCACCAGATATGAGTGTCACTGTGCACTGGCAAAAGTTGGCAGAGTAGATGCAATAGGCTTCACACACAGGCAACTGATATTCAATCTATTACAGTCAAAAAAGTGTTGTTTTATTTCACTGAGCACAATATAAGCTGTTAGGTGTTAGCCTGTCACACACACACGCTGGCAGGCAGGCGATTACACAGAAAAAAATTATAAAATAAAATAAATGATGTTCTAGCCCTAAAAAGGGCTTTTTGGGTTGCTGTCCTTCAGATGGAAGGTTCTGGAAGGGAGTGTATGCTGCTGATTGGCTGGAATGTGTCTGCTGACTGTGAGGTGCAGGGTCAAAGTTTCCTCAATGATAAAGAATAGGGGGCGAACCCAAAAGCGCATGTGTTCACCTTTCGCTGAGAACGCGAACATGCAAAAATTGCTGCGAATAGTTGGGCGGCGAACTGTTCGGGACATCACTATTGGGGACGTGATATGGAGATGCTGCAAAGGAAAGTCTGGGAGAGTCAGTAGGTTATAGGAAAGAGGAAAGAATGAGAGAGCATTGTGACAATGTGTAAGATTTGGAAAAATAGGTTAGAAGATTGTAGGGGAAGAATTATAATCCTAAAATAAGGTATTAGGGGTATTATAGATTCAGGAACGGTGAAAAGAGTGTGATAAGGTTTATCAGAATGGCTGTGGTAGGTGAGTAGCTAAGAGACTTATTACAATGTTTTTTTTTTTTTTAACAGGTGGTTTTGCATGAGCAGGTGCAAGTCATATAAGTTTCTATAAATTAAGAGAATGCACGGGCGGATGGACAGAGAGAGCAGTTGCAAGTTGCAAACTTCAGGAAAGGGAATTGCTATGAACTAAGATGGAGGCTGTTGCTGGAAAGATAGGAACAGATGAGATCAGAACCAGTGAATATGAGCAGAACACATGTTAAAAACAACTGAAAGGTGTTGGAGGGGTATGACAGGTGGGATGAAACACAGAATAGTACAATACAAAGAAAATGAAATTAACACGGTTTCAATAAAGTTTCTATGTGCCCAAAAATTATATAAAATTATAACTATAAAAAGTATAAGTTTCCACTGTTGGACTGTCTAGTGGTTTATAACCTACTACATTTGGGTTCTGTCTCTTGTTGATGCCTGCTTCAAGCTCTGATTTTCATCCAGGTTATCTGGATCTCAGAGTTTCACCACAGTGTAAAGATTTCTAGTGCAGCCCAGTGGATTCATGTTCAGGTGTTCAACAAGCTTGTCACATTTTGCACAATTCACATGTGCTGATGTATAAAAGCCATTCTATGACTAAGTGGCATCACATATGATTGATGTATAACTTGATTTGAAATGGATCAATAAAGAAGTGCCTTTTCATCACCTATTTTGGCTGATGGGTTATGGAGATTTGTTTTGTGTAGTATTATCAGCTCCCAGGTATCTCCTGGAAAAACCAGAGTATTAAAGGATCATTAGAGTTTAAAATGTAAAGAATGCTCTTTTGAAGACCTAGACTTTATAATGGGCAAATGTTTTTAGGAAGTAAAAAAATATAAAGATAGTGTTTTTATGTATCATTTGCAATTTTGTTTCATGGAAAGGATAGCTTTTCTCCCAAAAAATATATTAATCACCTAGAGGCAGACAATATCAGTATTCACCATTGTTGAAAAACTTCTACAAAGTTGTGCAATTTACTATTGGATTGAATTGAAGTGCGACAATAGAATCACCTTCCAAGGTATAGGAAAACAAATAAAGTGACGATTGTAACCAGCAAAATGTCATACAACAGCAAAGACCTCTATGCCTAGTTAGTCAGTTAATGGCTTACGGGATCCTCCTTGGCAAAGGGGTTAACTCTTTGTGTCCGTGGTAGGGATTAACATTTAGATGAAACTAGAGTTCTTTATGGATCTCTGTGGCAAAAGTAAATTTTAGGGCCTCATTCAATTTGGGGCTACTTTTGAGATGCGTGCTCAAGTAGCTCTACTTTTACTTTGCTATTCAATTGGGCGGGCCCACAATTTAGTCCCCCTTCCCGATAATCTGAAACCATGCTATCGGCAGTAAGGATTTGCGTGCTTGAACATGATCAACGCGACCCCAGTCCGAATCAGCCAATCGCAAATGGAGCCGTCATCAATTGGGGCTCCATATGCGATCAGACCTGCAAACCAACCCCATGATGCAGGGGTCCCGATCAGGACCCCCACAAGGTCCCTATATCAACCACTTGCTGCAGGGGTCCCAATCGGGACCCCTGCAGCATTTCAAATTTTAAACTTCCGCGCTGCGGGTCCTTTAAGGGCAAGAGGCACACACATTGTTAACCCATGCTGCAAGGGTACAGTGGCACCTAACATTAACCCCCTTATGCTGAGGGGTCCTGATCAGGACCCCCAGAGGGTCACCACATTAACATTTCAAATTCACGAGTTCATTGAGGGCACGCTGGCACACCGTTAGTTAACCCAATGCAGCGAGGGAACCAATCATTTGCGGCGGGGAGCTCCTCAAGGGAGGAGCTCCGTTAGTTTAAAAAAAAATTTAAAATGTCATTTTTTTTTGGAGTGGCCGTGCCTGCGATGACTGAAGGAAGTCCGGGACATCGCAGGATGGGCATTTTGGACAGGTAAGTGGCCTATTAGGCCTATATTATATTACATGTTGTATGTATTTATGTATTAATTGTAATGTTTCTTTTTTGTTGAAGGTGTGATCGGACCTGTGGAAATTTTTGGAGGGCCCTGTCTGGGACGAAGAACAGAAGACCAGCATCTCTGGAGGGGCATTTGGGGAAACGTAAGAGGTCTAATTTACCCTTTCCTATTTTTAGGGAAGCTGTTTTGTATTGTAGGGTTTTTTATTTTATGTACTGTGATTTTTATTTATTTCATGTACTGTGTTTATTTTTTATTATCTATAATGTAGTTTTTTATTTTCAGTAATTAAGTTTTTATTATTTTGTATAATTAGGTGAGGCTTTTTTATTTTATGTAATACTTTTTTTATTTTGTGTAATTAGATGGGTTTCATTATTATTTGTAATTAGTGAGCTGTGGATTTTATTAGGGGGTTAGGAAGGTAGTGTAGGGGTTAATAGGGTAGGGAAGGAGGGGGTTTAAAGGATAGGGGTTTACTGGGTACATTTGGAATTAAATAGGCCCAGTTAGGGTTAAATAGGCCCAGTTAGGGTTAAATAGGACTAGACAAGGGACAATTGGGTCTACATAGGGTTAAGTGGTTAGTGATAGGGTTAATTAGGTATGTTGAGGGTTAAATAGGGTTAATTAGTTAGAGGGGGATTAATTAGTAAGAGAGGGATTAATTAGTTAGAGGGGGTTAATAGAATGATATAGGGTAGGATAGGGGTTAATAATGCAGTGTATGGGGTTAATAGGCTAGGGGTTTATTGGGTACAGTTAGGGGTGTATAGGTATAGTTATGGTAAATAGGGTATAGTTAGGGTTAATAGTGTAGTCTAGTGCTTAGACTTTGTGTCATGAGGTTCCTGGAGGACTCCCATGGCACTTATAGTGTTAATATATGGGTTAATAATTACCTATAGGGGTCTATATAGACCCCTATCGGACTGAGGGGGTTAATTATTGTCTCGTGAGGGTCTATATTGATCCCCATGAGTGATGGGGTTAATTTTATAGTACCCCTGTGGCAGGGGGTAATTTTTTATTTAGCGCAGCTCTTTTAAGGCCCCCGCTACAAGGGTTAATGTAGGGTCACTGCGGGGGTCCTGATCAGGACCCCCACCTTATGGGAATAATGTGGGGACCCTGTGGTGGTCCCGATTCAGACCCCCTCATCATGGGGGTTTGATTTTGGAGCAGTGGGGAGGATATGTAAGGGCTTTGCAAGCCCTTGCGACACCTCCTTGGGCCCAGTAACTTGTGGTTCAAGTTTAGACATTTGCGGGCTTGACTGGAGGGAGAATCGGAGCAATTGAATAGTGAAGTTGTGATTTTAGTGTTCGGGACTCTTGCGGCCGTTAAAGATCAAAGGCTTTCAGGGAAGTAAGCTGCAATTTGAAGAATCACAATGGATAGTAGTGCACAACAAGTAACCAGATCAGGGCCCGCAAATAGGAGGCAATTGAATAGCTACGTAACTTGCTATCTCCACTTGAATGAGGTCCTTAGTGTGTATAGAACAATTCGGGGCCTTTACCGTGTGCAAAAATCCGATTTGCTACTATTGAGATGTGTGCTCGAGTAGCTCTACTTTTACTTTGCTATTCAATTGGCCGGGCTTGCAAGTTAGTCCCCCTTCACGAGAATCGTAAACTATGCTATCGGCAGTAAAATTTGTGTGCTTGAACATGATCAATTAACCAAGGCTGTAACTGCCGATTGACAAACAGCCAATAGAAACGAAGCCCGTCAAGTAAGCCCGTAACGTAGCGCCCAGCTGGTTTAAATTTCAAGACCGCATCCGTTGCGGGTCTTAAGTTGCACTCCAAACTCTAAGCCCGTAGGACTTTGAAGATTGGAGGTAAAAGCCAGTAGGACTTCACATTAATTGCTTTGATTGGAAATTTAACATGAAAGAAAGTATTCCTTTATGCCGATTTGAGAGTTTGAGAATGTTGTGCTATTAATTCTGCGACGTAACATCACTTTCACTTTTATTAAAAGTACATTATTGCTTTTTTATTTGCTTTTAAAGTGCTGCGATTTGTAAGTTAGACCTTAGCGAGACCTCCTTGGTACCAGAAACCTGTGGTTCGAGTTTACAGGATTGACAGAAGGGTAAATCTGAGCAATTGAATAGCGATTTCTGATTTTTTGCGGCTGCAACTCTTGCGGTTGTGAAAGATCAAAGGCAAGTAACTTTTGATTTTGAGACTCAATTGATAGTAGCACGCAGCAATTAACCCGATCGAAGCCCGCAAGTAGGAGGCATTTGAATCGCTAAGTAACTTGTGACCTCCACTTGCGAGCCCAGATCTCAGAAAAATAGCAATTGAATGAGGACCTAAGAGTGTAAATTCTATGAAGAATGGCAATGGATTGTAATATCCTTGTCCCTTGGATCAAAGAATCTTATCTCCCAAATGCAAGGGAAATATTAAATAATAAGATTTTTATAATAATTTCTGTATAAAAAAATGTTTCTTCTGCAACAAGATGATAGTCCATCTGACAAGTTGCAATGGTCATGCAAATCTTAAGATGTAATATTCAGAACCCCTGCCCTTTTCTGGTAAAAAAATACAAGGAATATAAAGGTGTCAGAAGAGGCATAATGTAGGGGGAGCTGATGTTATAAGTATATAGTTTTATTGATTTTATTACACTTTATTACACTTTATTCTTCTTTCTACAATATTTCAAAGAAACATCCATTATTATACTGAATTAGTATATATGCATAACTTCCTAAGCAATCATGTGTGAGCAAAATCGTATCATTTTAACAGCCATACTAAGGTATGTATGGTGGAATGAGACAAAATGTATGTAATAGTGGTACAACAGATCCTTATTTAAAAATGAAAAAGTTGTTATCTTCATTCATACCTATTGGAGCTAGTGGGCCTCATTCAATTGCGATTTGGCCAATTGAATAGGGCTTTATATAAGCACATAGCATTTTTTTTAAAATACATTTGTAGTTAGTGAAAACCTTGCTTTTTGATAGATGTTTACTAAGTAAAAACTTATTTAAAAAATTATGTTATGTGCTTATTTAGAGCCCTATTCAATTGGCCTAAGTGCAATTGAATGAGGGCCAGTGTGTTTAAAAACACATAAGTCTGCTCTCGGCCCTGAGAAGTTTATCTTCTAAATCCATATCTGATATTGTGGGACACTTTCTCAATAAAAATGAACAGCCAATTAGGTTAGTCAGTACTTTCTTGATCAATACAAAGAAATAGTTAAAATCCTACAAAGAAAGGCAATGGCAATTGACTGACAATGTTATTATTTCACTCCTCAGTGGTGACATAATTACTTTAGGTGACATAATTACTTGCAGTCACTTTGAAAGTGAAGAAAGGAGTTGCACTTGCCAGAAGGGACATGCCCATGTGGGCATTGTACATTTTGTAAACAAGAAAGACATTGCGTCAAACATTTTTTCAAATGTAACAGATCCTCTCTAATTTATCGACTGGAATGTGTGTGTACAATGAGATACACTGGCATGACGTCTAGATTCTTCAAGGTACATCTAGGAAACCATCTCAGAAACATTAAGATTAGCAGGGAGAATTTTAAGAAAGGATGCGCACTGTCCAGGTTTGCTAAACATGTGGTGAATTAGTTCTGACCTGAGATGTTGAGGTCATGGGGAAAATTCTCTCTCAATATAAGATCTGCAGATCTAGCGCAAAAAGCAAGTCAATATGCTTATTAAACTCACTAGCTCCAACAGTGACTTGCCTGTCAAAAATGACGGCAATAAAATGTTAAGCCTGGCAATGCTGTTTTCCACACAATGTAAGGTTCTCCCCCCACTAACTTGCTAGCCTCGCGATGAGCGTCTTGCGAGCCTCTCCCCCATCTACTTCGCCCCCCCGTCAACTCTCATTGTGAGCCCAGCAAAGAGTGTCTTCGCTGTTCATTGCAGGCCTCAGCCAACCCGCAACTTTTATGCCCCGCAATTACCTCCTTCGGCGCACATTGCAAGCCTCTCACCCCCTTCTTTACAGGTTTTGCCACTCGGCCAACCTGCAACTTTCATGCCCCACAATGAGCACCTTTGGGGCTCATTGCGAGCCATTCCCCCCACTCATTGAAGGTGTCAGCCAACCCACAACTTTCGGGCTTTCGACTTCTGCGCTCATTGTGAGCCTCTCCCCACTCTCTCCCTCCTGTGTCTCTTTGCCCCCTCTCCCTCCCCTTGGTTTTGTTCCCTTCATCTCCCTTCCTAGTGTGTCTTTCCCCCCACTCCCTCCCCTGTGTCTCTTTTCACACTCTCCCCCCTCTCCCTCCCCTGTGTCTTTCTCCCCCCTCTCCCTCTGTGCTCCTGTTTGCATTTATGGGTGTGAAACCATTTGCGGGCTTGGGAAATTGTTTATTTTCCCCAAGCCCTAAATGCGTTTTGATTAACGGGCTTGAAAAAAAGTTACGCTTAACTGTTTTCACACCTCCCAAAAACGCCAATTTAATATCAAGTTAGCTTGCAACCTCAATTACAGGCTCTCTGCCCCCCCCCCCCCCCCCTCCTCACTGTGCTGTGAGTGAGGTTGTAAGTATTTTTTTTTAGTAATTTGCGGTTTCCGAGTTATGGGCTTGAAAAAAATAGCGGCCGTTAAATCCGTAATTTTTTTGAAGCCTGTAACTAGTCTTGAGCCTCTTTCCCCTCAAGCCAGTCAAGTACGGGCCTCGCGATGAGCACAAGCCAGTAACTTTTAACATTGCATGACCAACATTTGTAAGTATGACAACTATATATCTGATGTCTCATTCCACCATAGTATGACTTTTAGCTACCCAGTAAATCGGAAAAATATTAATTTGATTACAAAACTTTTCAATAATGGGAAGCTTGTTTTGCATATTCTACATCTACAAAGAAAAGAAGGATAAAGTGTAACAAATGATAGAAAATCATAATATACTTATAACATCAGATTGTCATACATTATGCCTCTTCCTCCCTTTATATCTTTCATGTTATTTAATAAATAATTATTTTCAACCTTTTCCTAAATACTGGCAGGTTTCCATCTTCTCTAAAACATGCCATGATTACACCCACACTAAAAAAAAACTCATCTGGCTCTGACATTGCATCTAACTACCGCCCTATCTCTCTACTTCCCCTGGCTTCCAAACTGCTGGAGCGGCTCATCTATAAACGCCTTACCAGCTTTATTTCCTCTTGACACCTTCCAATTCGGCTTTCGGCCACAACACTCCACTGAGACAGCTCACACTAAAGTCACCAATGACCTGCTTACTGCCAATTCAAAGGGTCACTTTTCTATTCTCCTTCTTCTAGGTCTCTCTGCTGCTTTTGACACAGTTGACCATCCACTTCTACTCCATATCCTCTCCTCCCTCGGTATTCGAGACACTGCCCTCCCATGGTTCTCATTATACCTACAAAATCTATCATTCAGTATCTACTTCTCTGACACCTCTTCTTCTCCTTACCCCCTGTCTGTTGGCATACCCCAAGGTTCAGTCCTAGGCCCCCTCCTCTTCTCCATTTACACATCCTCTCTTGGTACCCTTATACACTCTTTTGGGCTGCAGTATCATTTCTATGCAGATGACACCCAAATCTACCTCTCAGCACCAGATCTATCCCCCTCTCTTCTAACACATGTCTCCAGCTGCCTCTCTAGTATATCCTCCTGGATGTCCACCCACCATCTCAAACTCAACATGTCTAAAACTGAATTCCTAATCTTCGCTCCCTCTCCCATAGCGTCAATTCCTCATATCTCAATCACGGTAAACAATGACATCATCACACCCACCTCCCAAGCCCATTGTCTTGGGGTTCTACTGGACCCAGCCCTGTCTTTCATCCCTCACATACAATCACTAACTAAATCTTGTCTTCTCCATCTAAAAAACATCTTCATATTTCGCCACTTTCTTACATACCACACAACTAAAATCCTTATACACTCTCTCATCATTTCTCTACTAGACTACTGCAACTTGCTTCTTTCTGGCCTACCCACCACCTGACTATCTCCACTTAAATCTATTATGAATGCCTCTGCTAGACTCATCTTCCATACACAACGTTCAGTGTCGGCATCACCTCACTGACAATCACTCCACTGGCTTCCCTTAGCCTACAAAATTACATTTAAAATCATGACCCTAACTTTCAAAGCCCTCAACAATAGCGCACCCCATACATTTCTGGTCTCATTTCCAAATACTCCCCCACCCGCCCTCTTCGTTCTGCTAACGACCTTCTTCTTTCCACAACTCCTGTCACCTCCTCTCACTCTCGCCTTTAGGACTTTTCTTGTGCTGCCCCAATTCTCTGGAACTACTTGCCTCGCTCCACCAAATTATACTCCTGCCTCAAAACATTCAAAACCTCTGTAAAAACACATCTATGTAGTGCTATGTAGGGATGGATGCTGAGAGGGACTGGCTGTTGTGTAGATATTGTATATGTATACTGTATGTGCAGCTATCGAAAGGGGTCTTGGAGGGAGTAGCTATAATTAAGGGTTTGGGGAAGGGGTGCTGTTGAGGGAAGTGGTCATAGGGAGTAACGGTGAGTGAGTTGTAATGGGTGTGGCTCAAAGTAATAATTTTTTTTGCAACCCCTCATTTGTGGAGGGGGACCAAAAAATTTTTGCACCAGGGCCCCCCATTCTTTAGTACCACCACTGCTACTTATCTTGTAGGTGTTTACATCTAGTGCTTTTTAGCCGTTAATGTATAATCAGGGAAATTCTAAAATTCTATTCAATTTGCAACAGTTACAGAGCGATTCAATTGATCAAGCCCCCATCTACCTGGCCAAAAGCCTAAACCGTAAACCATGCACCTGTAAGTAGCATTTCAGAGCATGATCATGATCAATTAAGTAAGGCTGTAACTACCGAATTAGAAACAGCCAATATAAAATGAGACCATCATCATGACGTCAGTAAAACATGGAGGTTAAACGTCAATCAGTTAGCGTTTAGAAGTCTGATATGTGAACGGACTCGCAATACAGCAATGTACAAAATAATAAAACATAATGAGGATACTGTTTTAGTCCATGTGGGTGGCCTGATATGTATAAACTCCTTGATTACCAAGATTGATATAACATGAAAATAAAACGTAAAAAAAATATTTTTTATTGCAGATTTGCAAACATGAGACTGTTGTGCAATTAATTCCAATGTCTTTCATCACTTTCCCTGTGCCGTATTCATTTTTTATTTGCATTTAAAGTGCTACGATCAGGTGTTTAACCACCTTGCGAGCCCTATCTGGTACTCCTAGGATTTTCTTCTACATTTGCCATTTTACGGGTGTGAAAACAATTGCGGGCTTGAGGAATTGTAGCAATTGAATAGCGATTTGTGATTGTAACATTTCCGTGCTTGAAAGATCAAAGGCTTAGCTGGGTTGGAGTTACGATTTTGACAACCGCAGTGATTTTCAGCCTGTAATCCGCAAATTGTTTGCTGGTAGCTAAAAGATGCCAATTGAATAGCAAATTATTTTACGGGCTACATTATGGGCTCCAGTAACCAACAATTGCTCAATTGAATAGGGGCCAAGGTCTCTGAGTAGTCCATTACTCCCCAATTTCTATATCTGATTAGCAAACAGAGCATATTCAGATATTTAATGCCATTTTGGACTATTGCAGCATATTGCAATTCCATAGCTTGGAAATGACCCATTGACATGAACAAACTTTCTGAATCAGTGCCCTATCCAGTAGGGAGAGCCTAGGAGAACATTTGTTTGATAAAAAAAAATGCCCATGGTAAATTATTTGACAATGATTCTGTTTGATGTGGCATCCTCTCACTCTCACTATTGCAAGGAATCCTCTCAGCTTTATCTCCAGCATTTGAGTTGAAGGTGAAAATGAAAACTTGAGAGCCACTAGAGGGCAGGATCATTCCCAACAAACCCACAACAATATGTTAGACAAGATACAAGATCTTTTTATTACAAGATTTAAAAAATCAGGCAGCCTCAGCCTGTATATAGAAGTATCTGTTGTTTTTGTCTTCAATTCTTCCTGCTAGCTAGGAGCCAGGGTGTTTTTTTTTAAGTTTTTCTCTCTTGTCTTGAAATTGTTGATTGGAACACACTTCACAAACATGTGAAGTTTTTTTATACTGTTCACCCCACATCTCAGTTTAACCATAGAGTAATTAGAGTGCAATATGTGTCACTGTAACCATGTAAGGGGGGAGCTGCATGGTTTACCATTTACATTTGAACACTCTGTTGGGACCTTGAAGGTTAATGCTCCAATTGGACATGCATGTGATAGTTCATACACATGTATTAGCCTATGTAGAATAGTTTTTCAAGTTAATTTACATTTAATTAATACTTGTATATTTGAATGCATTATTTATGTGATGAGTTTAGCTCATAAAGATAATATTACTTTTCATGTTGTCCGGTAGATGCTATTTCTTTGCACAGCGTCATATATTAATTAAACACATGCAAGGATTCAACAGGAAAATGACTGCAGTAGCTACACTAACCAATCTGTTAAGATAAAACACTAGGTTATTTACATTATATAAATGTATCTTAATTATTGTCATTTTCACCAAGTTTCAGGCAGTTTTGACTTTAATATAAACATATCTTACTTTATTAATTGATTTTATGTGACATATTATATATATTTTCCCTAATTAAAGCTCTGTCAAAAATTGCTTTATTTTGTCACTTGACAAAAGTACTGCATGGCTAGGACATTTTTTGAGTTTTACCTCAGTGACATTGATATAGCACTGCTTGTCTGTTAGGATCTTTGTAAATTATTTAACTCTAACAAAAGCTTCATTCATTGCTGTCCTTAACTTTGCATTGTGTGACATTCTTGCTAGTGTGTTAATGTAGGGTCTATTAAGCTAGACCTCATGGTCCATTACCCTTTCTTTAGGTTTGACCCAATGAAGTTTAGGGGTCTTGAGCACAGTGTGAAAAAGCAAAGGGTTTCACTCTCACCCATGGAGCTCATTAGGACTTTATAGAAACACAATAAATACTCACACATTACTAACACTCATATTGAGGAATACTCACCAGACAAGCAGCCTGGTGCACGGAGGTGGGCATTGTTCTCTTTATCTGGGCCTACATAACATTTTAACAGGCTAGCTAAAGCGAAGGCTCATTTGTAAACCAGCATTTCATCCATTGTGGTTACCAGTTACTGAGCCTGAGGAAATTCAGTATGACCAAGTTATGCCATGTTTTAGCTATTTAATCACCTACAAATGTCAGCAAGTAATGGTTTAGTTTTTAACTAAAAGATTCAAATATTTGTCTCAGGGATGTGCCATTGTGGTGTAAAACATTTTATATAAAAAAAAAAAGTCCCATTGAACCAATTCCTGTATAATGGTGTATAGGATTCACCTGTTTTATACCAGAATTGCTTCATGTTTTCCTCTGTACATTTACAGAATTGATGGCGAGGGTTAATAGACACCACTTACTGTAATACTACATAAAGGGCCTCATTCAATTGCGGGACGTAAATCAACGATTTCCTGTGATCGAGTTACGTGATTGCGTAGCTCTACGTTTACACTGCTATTCAATTGACCGGCACCACAAATCATTCCCCCTTGTCGCTAATCGTAAATGATGCTATCGGCAGTAAGCAATTGCGTACTTGAATAGGATCGCAGCCGCAAGGCCGTAACTCGCGTTTCAAGCCCGCAAACTCGGTGCGTGATAAATTAAAATATAAATTCAAGACAGCACTGTGAAGCACTGTAAATGATGGGGAACACAATGGGAGGTATTAGGGTTAAAGGCACAACATTCTCAAGCTTGCACATCGCCAAAATACACCACTTTATTTCATGTTTAATTTCTGTCCAAAGTCCTACGGGCTTCAATGACCTCCAAGACCATAACTTGTTATTCAAACCCATAGGACTTCAATGAAATATGGAAGTTGGATATCAAAGTCCTACGGGCTTGGAGGTTGAAGCGCGTTGGACTGTAGGACGTAAATTGAACATGAAATAAACTATTTATTTATGCTGATTTGAGAGTTGGGGAATGTTGTGTTATTAATTCTAACACCTAAAATCACTCAGGATTGCTTTTTTATTTGATTAATAATTGATACGATTTGTAAGTAAGCCCTTTACGACACCTCCTTGGTACAAGTAACCTGTGGTTCGCATTTAGCCATTTACGGGCTTGACGGAAGGGTGGATCGGAGTAATTGAATAGCGATTAGGGATTTTTTTTTTGCAGCCACAACTTTTGCAGCCCTGAAAGATCAAAGGCTTTGTGGGAAGTAACTTGCGATTCGCAGAATCACAATGGAAAATAGCTCGCAACGCGTAACCCAATCGTAGCACGCAAATGGAAGGCAATTGAATAGCAACGTAGCTTGCGATCAGCATTTGCGAGTCCGGATCTCTAAAACGTAGCAAATGAATGAGACCCATAGAATGGTTAATGAATAACAGGGAGTAGAAACTGTTAACAAAAGTTATTTTCTGCTGGTACAAATGTTGCAAATATATGACAACATTTGAACACTTTAACTTTAACTTTTAACTTTAACACTTTAACAGAGCAACAACTCTGTTGGGATCCTAAAGAATGATGTATTAATAATTATGTATGATTAATCAATAACTTCATATGTGTTTCAAGTATTAGATTGCATTCGTCAATATTCAACATTACAGACTTCTTTTACAGCAAAATAATATGGTATTTATGTAAATCTAATGCGCTTTTTCATAGAAAATCGGGTCCCAAATTAGGAGTGCACATTAGATTTGATAGCGCACTAGATTCGATGGTGCACTAGATTCGATGGTGCACTAGATTCGATGGTGCACTAGATTTGATGGCAAAAAGGAAATTACAGGACATACCGTGACACAACCATCTCTCGCTTCCCGGCTCTCTAGAATGGGTGACCGCTGGAGGAAGTGGCACCCAGAGAGCCTCAGCACAGTGGCATACAGAGCCTGGCACCCAGAGAGCCCCAGCACAGCAGCACACAGAGCCTGGAACCCAGACAGTCCCAGCACTGTGGCACACAGAACCTGGCACCTAGAGAGCCCCAGCACAGTGGCACACAGAGCCTGGCACCTAGAGAGCGCCAGCACAGTGGCACACAGAGCCTGGCACCCAGAGAGACCCAGCACAGTGGCACACAGAGCCTGGCACCTAGAGAGCACTAGCACAGTGGCACACAGAGCCAGGCACCCAGAGAGTCCCAGCACACTGACACACAGAGCCTGGCACCTAGAGAGCGGCAGCACAGTGGCACACAGAGCGGGCACCCAGAGAGCCCCAGCACACTGGCACACAGACCCAGGCACCCAGAGAGCCCCATCACAGTTGCATGCATAGCCTGGCACTTACGGAGTCCCAGCACAGTGGCGCACAGAGCCTGGCACCCAAAACGCGCATTACATTCGCCAGCAAAAACGTTTTTTTTGATTCAAGGGTTCCAAATTAGTAGTGCACATTAGATTTGATGGCACATTAGATTTGCATAAATACAATAATATTTAATATATTTGGAAGAGGGATGAATTCAAGAAAGGGGCACCACTAAATAGTTTCATAGTGTTGGCACTGTATATATAGAAGCTTATGACTCTTATATAGGTGAAGGGATTGTGAGAAAGTAGGCAAGTCTTCACCTTTGGATCTCAGTGGAACATACAAAATTGGGAACTCCTTCAGGTAACTGGGGTTTTGATCATGCAAGGTTTTGTATTTCAATAGTCCAAGCTTGAAATGTTGGCAGTGTTTCATTCATTGAATCTTATTTTGTGTGTGAGCATTATATGTAGGTTCTGGTTCATACATATAATATATATTAGTACAAATGTCAGTTTGTTATAGATGTGTACAATTTCATTGATACATTAATAACTACTGTAATAAAGAAATAATGAAAAGGAGAACGGTCCAACACAAGTGAATGTATTTATATAAAGTTATTGGTGTAGGCAGAAGTTAGGGCTAGTGTTTAGTGTGTTCAGGTCAGTGATAGCATTGCTTTGGAGAGTACTGTGTTTCGTTCTCAGTCTCTTTAAGTGTATATGACAGGATGAACACCTGATATTAACCCTCAACACCCCCGGACAAAGAGACAGTCCAAAACTTGTGTACTTTTTGCAAGGGATATGTAATAGCTGCTAACTTGCTTGTAAAATTGCCTGCCAGGCATGTCATGTAAGTAGGGTGATATTTAGTTGAATTGCAAATCCTCAATGACTCCCAACAGCCAATGTTTTAGGGGAATACATGCCTGAGCATACATAGAGACCTATTTATGAGTACCTTAGATTGTAAGTCTGCGAGTTTCTATCCTAAGTACTTTGGGAATGCACCATGGACATTGGATTCCTAGCTCAAAGACAGGGCCCTCCTTGCTTTGCTATATGTCAATTTGTGTTTATCTTTGTCTGAACCTAATTTATGTACAGCGCTACGGAATATGTCGGCGCGTTATAAATAAACTATAATAACTATAGTTATAGTTTTATGTTTGCCTTCCTCTGGATCAATTAACAATAATTAACAATTAACAATAATAATAATTAGTCCAAATTAAAAAGATCAATAGAGATCTAAAAAGGTTGAACTTGATGGACTAACTCTTTATTCATTCTCCAATACTATACTATTAATAATTATTTAATCAATAATTTAATTAATAACTAATCCGCATATTGCAGATCAGAGGAGATCTTAACAGGTTGAACTTGATGGACTGAAAGTCTTTTTTTGACCTTAATTACTATGTAACTATGTAACTATGTAACTATAATGAGTAGAATGAACGTTTCATGGGAAAATACATACCTTTCGATCAGTTCTTCTGCAGGCCAAAAAAGTGTATCTTTTCTGTCTGACATTGGCTACAAATACATATAAACTGCAGTGTGTAAGTAGCATTAAACATTCTTCATTTAGAGATCAAAGGGCCATTGAAGGCACATTTTGTTGCATTGCATTTGATAGAAGATATTTAATGGTGTTTTCTTGTTATGTTAAAGAACCATTGCACAGTGGCAAAATATATATGTTTAAAAACTTTAAGTCTGACGCATAGAATAATTAAGCAGGAAAAAGTCATGCAAATGATTAAAAAAACAAAACGAATCTTGATAGTAATAATAAAATGTTGAGGCCTTTGCAGAACCTTGGTGGGCTCCATTATACACTGGTGGAAGCTTTGTCTGAGCAGGGTGTTTACATATCCCTAGAGCTAGGGTTGCATTATTTTGTTCCAAAGACCTGCTTTTAGGACAGTGAAGAGGAGAGGTGTGTTGTCAATTTCAATATTATCCAGTTATCTTAGCAAATAGGCTCCCTATTCCCTTCTTCCCCTCTCCTATCTCCACTGAAAGCCAAAACACACATCGTCATGAGTTTTGCTCTGAGGAAGTGATGTAACAAACACAAAATGAACTCCTATAAGAGTCTTGAGCTGCAGTGGTCTTTTAAATAGATTATGAAAAAGGTTGTCTTCCATTACCTTGGTCCCCATGTCTCCATTTTCTGTGTTTTAGTGTTAATTTTTCTTATTGAATTCCACATATTCATTAAACTTAGCAGGAGTTCTAAAAAGCACACTTGTTTGAAGCTTACTGGATCTAGGGGAAACTCCAGTTTTGCATTTTGTCATTTTTATGGATTTCAAATGTATGTTTTTTTTATATACAGTCAACCTTTTATCACCTTTTATTTAAATTGCAGACAAATTGTAAAATATTATTTTTTTAACTGTTCTAGAAAACATATTTAAAAATAGCTCTGATCTCTATAGATGGAAGATGCTACAATTCCAAGCTGAAGGAACCTGTGGTAATATATGTAGTATAAGGGTGTGTGTGTGGGAGGGTAGCTTGGATTCATGACCAGACTCAAAAGGCTGTAAATGGGAAGTTGATGTCTGGAGCCAGCGGCTTCTTCAATACAGGAGTCTGGAAAGAGATTGTTCACTTGAATAAGTGACCTACAGCAGACAATTAGAACATCCAAGAAATAAATACAACATACCATACAACTCCAGCATTGCTTGCCCACTATTGATAGACAGTTACGTACTAGGTAATATGTTAATAACTTTGAAATTGTTGACAAATTATTTACAAAACAATAAAAAATAAAAAAAATCATATTTAATTTTTCCCTGTTTATGCAACCTTAAAGAAAGAACAATTCAGTATTCATTGATTTAAATTGCCTATAATGCCATTTATTATAAAATTTTCCCATTCCAAACTGCTCTTCTTGATAGATGAAATCAGAAAGCTTTGTTTGACAATAGATTTACATGAGGAAGTGCTGCTTATATAAGTGATGGGAACTTCAAATTTGATTACAAGTAACCTTTGGCTTCCTATCTGTTAGACAATAGGCTATGTTGTTAAGGGCAATTTCCATGCACAGCATGTGGGTCCTGTTTTTTCATCCTGAGACATGGTTGTTTACTGTTCAGAACTGTTTATGCATTTTAAGCAGCCTTGCTCAGCAAAGCTTAATAAATCACCACTAAGTGAATGTCTCTAAATGCCAATGATTTTACTGAAATATTTCTATTTGCACATGGATGATTTTTGCATTTGCAGAGGCCAGTTTACCATAATGGTCTGTAATTTTAATCTGTATTACTTGAAGAAGAACCCAGTGTAACATTATTTCCCAGTAAGCTCGTGCATATTTAGACTCTGTCTGTGATCAATGACATGGCTAGTTTTTTAATGAGTTTGGAAGGCTATTTTATGTCACAAAATTGATTTTTTTTTTCCATTAGGAAGAAAAACAAAATAAAAGCATTGAATAAGGTATATTATGTTTTTATATTTTATCATCAGTATTAATATGTATTTTAAATCTGTTCATTGATTTTCAGATAATTGTTATCAACACTGTTTATATGAAAACACATCTGAAAAAAAATATATTCTGGTTGAGGCAGAAAGATCTCCTAAACAAATATAAGTACTATTAGAAAACCTTTCAAGCATAAGACCCATGTAAAAATTATTTAAACTTAAAAATAAATATTGTAGTATTACAGTTCATGTCTCAACCTAACAGAAACCGAGGTAGATAAATAGGACAGGACAAATACATTTATGGTTGAATCATGTCTATAATCTGCATAAGGCTGACCTCAGATTTAAGCCAAGCTTTTTAGGTAGATAGAATGGGCAGACTAATAGGGTCTATTGTCCTTAGCTTTATGTTTCTGCTGCACTATATTTTCTTTTATGCCCCTATTGCCAGCATACAGTTTGGTTAGGATAACAATACAGGAGGGACATAAGATTAGTAGGGATCAGAAAGGTGCGACACGGAACAATTGTGTTGTATGACGGAAGGTAGTGCAGTAATCAGGGAAGTACTGAACTTGAGAAGACTTACAGTCTTATTAAATTGCAATTCGAGCCAATTGAATAGGGCTCTATTTAAGCAAATAGCATATTTTTATTACAGAAGTTTTTAGTTAGTGAAGACCTTGCTTTTGGATAGTTCACTAACTAAAAACTTCTGTAAAAAATATGCTGTGTGCTTATATAGAGCCCTATTCGATTGGCCGGATTGCAATTTAATAAGGCTGGTAGTATGGGTTTTAATTGATCAATTCAGGGAAATGCCAGTATAAAATGTAATGTGCCAAAACGGTTATCTTCTATAGGTGAAAAGAAAATAGGATTGGGCACACGTCATGGTATTGAACAGTAAGGTCCTCATTCAATTAGAATTTTGGCAATTGAATAGGGCTCTATATAAGCACATAACATACTTTTTGACATAAATTTTTAGTTAGTGAAAACCTTGGTTTTGGATAGAAGTTCAGTAACTAAAAAGTTCTGTGAAATGTTTTTGTATGTGCTTATATAGAGCCCTATTCAATTGGGCAAGTCTGAATTGAATGAGGCTCTAAGGTTGGATACTTTAGAAAACACTAATTTTACTGTTTTTCAAATTCCTATAAACCATAAAGATTTTTTAATGTTGTACATAATTTTTTTGTTAACCTTACAAATTTCTTTACTTGAAGCTTATATGAATCTTACAACCAAAGTATAAGAGGCCATGTATATTAAACAATGAATGTTTGAAGAAGTGTTAGAAATATACATAGGACCCATACTGTATTCACACATATTTGCAAAACAATTAAAGTACCACTATATCATGAAAAAATATGTTTGACACATTTTCTTTTTTTACTCAAACATTTTAATTTGAATATATTTATATTAGACAAAAAATGTTGGTGCATTCTATTTTCCAAGAGGAATTAATGATACAGTGTGTGTTTGATAGGAGGAACAGGTGTTAAATACTCAGGCCACCATGGTAGAACAAATTCATCTTCACTCTCACACCCCACCCACCAAACTTCTATAGAAAGATGCACCGTTAGGCTCTAAGATAGTAGGAAGCAGTGTAGACAGACATCATCAAAAGAAAGGAGGCGCTCAATCTGAGAACGAACAACACCAAAGTGGGTGTGTTCTACAGGCTTGGTAGCCTACTCAGAGAGCAGCCTCTGTTAGCTCACTTGCGTCCTTCCTGTTGTATATTAGTCTTGTCTTACTCAAAATAGTGATCTCACCCCGAAATACCAGGCTATTCTACCCAGAAAAGGAGAAACAGTAAACCCCAGACGTACCTTATCAGTGAGGTGTAGCTGGACTCGCTAAAGCACAATGAGCAAGGAGTCCATACCTTGAGTCCCCTATCATCCTTAGGGAGACCCTAAAGTAATTTGCATAAGCCAAAAGAAAAGAAGACCGACATTATATTACACTCAACAGAAAAAGAACAACATCTGCTAAAATCAACTTTATACAGATATTTCAAGCAAAATGTTCATTATCTTTATGTGAATGATGTAATGTGTTATTGCATCAAAACATGGTCCAAATTACCATGGGAGCCCATTTTTTCTTGTTGTATTTGACTGTAAGTACAAGTGAATGAAGTATTGAAGATGTCAAATTATTCTACATATGCCCATAGAAAACAATGTGAATGAAGATAAATATGTGGGAGCTCCATGTCTTTTTAATGTCAATATTGGGAATTGTGCATGATTTCATTATATGCAACTGCACTGATTGGACCAGATTCACTAAGCCTTGCAGTGAAAAGCCCAGGAAGCTGAATAACATAGCAACATTCCCTTATTTTACATGGTAAATAACCATATTTGCCAATCACTACATGATTATTACTGTAATAACAACTATAAGCCATAATATTTGTAATAGTAATAAACAATATTGCGAACATAATTTTGTAATGGAAGGGAATTTACTAAGAGGCTACACATCCTACCTACTCAGGTCTCCATGACATCTACTAAAACTTAATTAGATCAGCAAGGAGGTGTGATAATGCCCAGTGTAGCTTTATGTATCCACCCCTTTACACATTGCAACCAGAGTAGTGCATATGTGTTATATGGGTCAAGCAGGACCAGTTTAACAAATCTTTCCATCGGCGAAGCACAACTGCATATAAAAAACCTGATGCTAAATAGAAAGGCGTTGGATTCTGTTAATGCACATCAAAGGTGCAATAGTGTTTGACAACGATCCAATAGTTGCCAATACATCACTATAGACATATAATAACAACAATTAAACCTACAAATTAATAACATCAGAACAACATATTAATAACTTGTTTTTAATGTAAATCTTTCCGCCTGTAAATCATTTCATGAATTTTAGGAAAAATAAAATAATACAAATTAAATCTACAAAGTCCTTTCACATTCTTTCTTCTATCTATCTATCTATCTATCTATCTATCTATCTATCTATCTATCTATCTATCTATCTATCTATATTATTGTTCAGTCTTTCAGTTGGGTCTGACTCTCTGTGACCATATGGACGCAGCAAGCCAGGCACATCTGTCTGTGTTTCTGAAACACACAATGCTTAATTTCAGCATCATGAATAGTGAAAAGCGCCTAATGCCCATAGCACACCTTAACACTTTAACTCATGATAGACAGTTCGTGATAACTCATGATAGACCCATGTACAGCTTGCTATTACAACAGAAAAAGCTTTAGTAAATTGCACGTTTACCAGAGATGGTACAGTAGGGGGGAAAAAAGTATTAGATCCCCTGCTGATTTTGAACATTTGTCCACTGACAAAGAAATGATCAGTCTATAATTTTAATCGTAGGTGTATTTTAACAGTGAGAAACAGACTAACAAAAAAACCCAAGAAAAACGCATGTCAAAAACGTTATAAATTGATTTGCAGGTCAGTGAGGGAAATAAGTATTTGACCCCTTCGACTTAGTACTTGGTAGCAAAACCCTCGTTGGCAATCACAGAGGTCAGACGTTTCTTGTGGTTGGCCATCAGGTTTGCACACATCTCAGGAGGGATTTTGTCCCACTCCTCTTTGCAGATTGTCTCCAAGTCATTAAGGTTTTGAGGCTGATGTTTAGCAACTCGAACCTTCAGCTCCCTCCACAGATTTTCTATGGGATTAAGGTCTGGAGACTGGCTAGGCCACTCCAGGACCTTAATGTGCTTCTTCTTGAGCTACTCCTTAGTTGCCTTGGCTGTGTGTTTTGGGTCATTGTCATGCTGGAATACCCATCCACGACCCATTTTCAATGCCCTGGCTGAGGGAAGGAGGTTCTCACCCAAGATTTGATGGTACATGGCCCTGTCCATCGTCCCTTTGATGCGGTGCAGTTGTCCTGTCCCCTTATCAGGAAAACACCCCCAAAGCATAATGTTTCCACCTCCATGTCTGATGCTGGGGATGGTGTTCTTGGGGTTATAGGCAGCATTCCTCCTCCTCCAAACACAGCAAGTTGAGTTGATGCCAAAGAACTTCAGAGGGGCCTGTACATGTGCTTTCTAGAGCAAGGAGACCTTGCGGGCGCTGCAGGATTTCAGTCCTTCATATTGTGGTGTGTTACCAATTGTTTTCTTGGTGACTATGGTACCAGCTGCCTTGAGATCATTAACAAGATCCTGTAGTTCTGGGCTGATTCCTCACCGTTCTCATGATCATTGAAACTCCACAAGGTGAGATCTTGCATAGAGCATCAAACCGAGGGAGACTGGCAGTTATTTTGTGTTTCTTCCATTTGCGAATAATCGCACCAACTGTTGTCACCTTCTCACCAAGCTGCTTGGCCATGGTCTTGTAGCCCATTCCAGCCCTGTGTAGGTCTACAATCTTTTCCCTGACATCCTTGGACAGCTCTTTGGTCTTGGCCATGGTGGAGAGTTTGGAATCTGATTTATTGCTTTTGTGGACAGGTGTCTTTTATACAGGTAACGAGCTGAGATTAGGAGCTCTCCCTTTAAGAGAGTGCTCCTAATCTCAGCTCATTACCTGTATAAAAGACACCTGGGAACCAGAAATCTTGCTGATTGATAGGGGATCAAATACTTATTTCACTCACTGATCTGCAAATCAATTTATAACTTTTTTGACATGCGTTTTCCTGTCTTTTTGTTTGTTATTCTGTCTCTCACTGTTAAAATACACCTACCATTAAAATTATAGACTGATCATTTATTTGTCAGAGGACAAATGTTCAAAATCAGCAGGGGATCAAATATATTTCCCCCCCACTGTATATAGCAAGTTAATGCTATCATGGGTGCGTAAATAAATTCCTGCAATATGTCTTTGCAAACCATGGGTGTAGGAGCCAAAGAAAATCTGGGGGGATACCACATATAATATAAAACACACAACTGTTTCTCTACACATAAACATACACAATGAAAAATCTGGGGGAGATTTGTCCCCCTCGTCCCCCCCCAGTTCCTACACCCATGACAACAACTATACATATAATTTGAAAAACCTATGTACATTAGCACTATGAGAGTAAAGTTACCTACTAGGTTCACTGTCAGTTGCATGATAGAAAAATGCTTAGGAAATCCCATAAAATGGATTGGGCTACTATTTTTACAGGCAACACACTTCCTCTTAGCCCTCATGGTGAAAGCTTGTAAACGTAATGGGAAAATTGAGTATAAAGGTTACAATCTTACCTATAATCTGTTAAATCTAGGAAGCTATAAGTGATGTCAATAATGTTACTTTCACACTGTGTGTGTTTGCGCTGTTCAGTCATGTCCGACTCTCCGTGACCTCATGGACCATGCTGATCCACTTGGTATTCATGGCAGAGATACTGGAGTGGGCTGCCAGTTCCTTCTTCAGTGGGTTAGAGCATACAGCTCCTGGTATTCCTAGGTGGTCTCCCATCCAAGTACTGACCAGGTCCAACCCTGCATGGCTTCAGGGTAATCACCTCTTGGTTCCCTAACTGGAGTTGAACCCAGGTCTTAGGGATGAAAGCACCAAATCCTAAACACTGAGGACCTCATTCAATTTCGATTTGGCCAATCGAATAGGGCTCTATATAAACACAGAGCATATTTTTTTTACAAACGTTTTTATTTAGTGAACTTCTATCCAAAAGCAAGGTTTTCACTAACTAAAAACGTCTGTAAAAAAATACGCTCTGTGCTTATATAGAGCCCTATTCAATTGGCCAAACCACAATTGAATGAGGCCCTGGACCTCCAGGAAACTCTTTACACTGTAGTAAAGCACAATCATTTGTTCCAAACTTGCCTCATGTACAAATTTCATTTTTTGTCAATAAATTCTTTGCAAATGTTTTCACATGTATCAAAACTAAATAACGGAATAATGTCCACTAGTGATTAATACTGTAAGCTAAATAATAACTTTTAATGATAATTAGCTAGGAACCCCAAAAATGTTTGGCAAATAATATGTGACAAAGCTACTCCCCACTGTGTATATATATATATATATATATATATATATATATATATATATATATATATATATATATAATATATATATAAATATAAATACTACACATGTATATATCATACCATCATAAAAATGCTAATAAAGCACTAATTAGGAAAACAATTATTTAAAATATATGAATCTGGATATTCAAGATGGCATAATCTATTATTTCCCAAATATGCAAAAACAAAATACCTATTTGTATATTTTGAAATATTGTGGAAAAAGTAAAAAAAATATAGAATATAGGAAAAATAACACATTTTTTGTTATTATTTATACAGGACAACGACGAATTAAAAACACTAAAATAAAAGACTTTAAAACTAAATAAAGATGAATCCCTTTGCAGTTTTGCCACTTTGGGACTTATGTCCCTTGGTACCTGGCTTTTATGCTGGATTCATCTATTATTTTAAACTTAATCCATTTTAAACTTTTATGTCATTTTTCAAAGTAATTGATTCCATTAGTAAATGAACAATGTTTTTCTTACTGTCCAAAAAGAAATATTTCCTTGATGCACTCTAATACAAGCAATGAATGGTGAATTGTGCAACATAATAGTTTTTAAGGTTTTTCTTGGCAATTTAGGTGATATCCTTTCATCAGTATTTTTAATAAAATCTATTAAAAGCTTAAAGCTCTGTGTTTATATTTATTGGGTACTTTCACAATTCAAAATCTATTGATATATAAAACAAAGTTACTATTGATACTATGTTGGTTTGGGATATATGTATTATTTTATAAATTCCTTCACTTAGAAGAAGTAAAAAAAATAAAAAGAATAAAAAAATAAACAAATAGCAAATAGTATGCCAGAACAACTGCTGTGTTCTTTAAATTAACAAGCCCAAATGGTCACTTTTATAAAAGTATTTTATTCTTTCCTTCCTAATACCACCTCACTTTACAGCACACACATTGTGAGTTTAGTTCAGAGACCCAATATAGGCTTTTTTCTTACTTCATTTAAGTCATGTACAACAGTTTATTGTTGGCCATGTCATACCCCACTTGACATAATGAATGACTTGGACACACCTTCCTCTTGAAAACACCCTAGCCTTAAATCAGTGGAGTGCTCATTGAAGTACCCAGAGACTACCAAGCAGGACAACACTGAGCATCTACTTATCTAAAGACATATCCTTGTTCACTGTCTGGTCAGACCCCAAACTTTATTTCAGCTGTTTCCTTATAAAGATCTGAAGCAAGTCAAGAAATTTCAACTCAAGCTTTAAAATGAACCCTGGTGCTCTGTCTTCTCATCATAGGAGCTGGGATATGATGGGACCTTCAACTTTTATCCATAACCCAGCACCTCCTGGATTTGGGAACTTTGGGAGAGGTTTTTTGATAGATGATCTGTTGAGGGATGGAGACCTTCATGCCATGAAGTGTCTTCCAGTTGCATACAGCTCTGTTCCAGGCACACTGTGTCCTGCAGCGGAACAAATCAGCCCCTCAGGAGGTACTTATCCTACAAGATGGGCTTTTCACCTTGTTAACCCAGCAGACAGACTACAAGCTCCATATCCCCACACAAGAGGGGTGTATCCTCCCACAGGTAGGTGTCATCAAGTGATCAATGTATCATTTATTATGTTTAACTAAATAGGGTAACTAAATGGTAGGTGGTCCAGGAAGGCAATGCAGTGATGACTAGTATATATATATGCATTTTACTATCATCTTATGGGAGTATTTGTGTATGAAATTATCACTATGAGTAGTTGGTAGTTGTAAGAATGATGTACCTTCTTTACCTGAAGTTGGATATAGAAGTTGTGTTAAAGATCTTAGATACATCAGTATAACTCTGGAATGATTATTTTTTTCTGGGTTATCAAATAATAATTTCTCTTCAGCATCTGTAATAGCCATTAATATGAATAATGGTGTAATATTATTTGGACTCCAATGCAGACTACTAATATATTACTTGATGATTGTGGTTTGGGATTTAATGATACATAGGATAAATGCAGTTTACCTGATTCTGATCATTTCTGTATGTATGTGAGGTTGTTTCATATTTATTTTGTGTTAAAATGTACTTTGTGCACTTTATTTTTATGTATTGCATAAAAAGGAGACTGATATTGATCTAAAAATGTGGATTTGTAAGTGCAGTTGACTTAGTATACTTGTAATATAACCTTTAGATATATAAAAGGTATTGTTCATGCTCAAACAGATATGTAATATTAATAGGGTATCCTAATTAAAATCAACAGATATGTAATATTAATAGTGTCTCTTAATTAAAATCTGATATATATATATATATATATATATATATATATATATATATAAATATATATCATTTCTGAGGATTTGCACAACAGTTTGACAGTGTGCAAAAAAATAATATTATATGATTGCATCTTTTATCATGATAAAAATATGCTGTTAAAGAATTTACTGGATATTAACTAAATTAAGTGAGCATTATATATTATTAGCACTATACTTTTATGACTGCTTTTAGTCCCATCAGAACTTGTATTACGACTGTGATGTGCGTCAATGTGGGGAATTTGCTATGCATCTCAACTAACAGAGATGTGCATCACAGTATTTTCTATGGGGAAAAATTGAGAACACAACACCTTTACCAGATGAGATACTTAGTAAATGTCTCCCATTCTGATCTGTCTCCTATGGGGATACTATGATAGCTTAGTAGATACTGCCCAATTTTCCCATATAGTTGTGTGTATTTGTATTCCTTTAAGATGATAGTCAAAGTTTTCTAGTATATATCAACCTTATTAAATTGCAATTCAGCAAATTCTAAAGGTCTCTATATAAGCACATAGCATATTTTGTTTACAGAAGTTTTTAGTTAAAAACTTCATTAAAAAAATATGCTGTGTGCTTATATAGAGCCCTTTTCAATTTGCCGAATCCCATTTTAATAAGGCTATGTGTATATATATATATATATATATATATATATATATATATATGTGTGATATACTCATATATAATGTCATGGCTGTTTAAAAAAGGTACTTAACTTGATGAAAGTGAAAGTGTTTTTTCATATTTCATTGGCATTTAATATGAATTATTTAAATATAACTCCATGGTATGTTTTTCGTGTTGCCATGATGCTTATTTTCAGGAAAATTGTAAGCAGCTGCTTGAACATAGATACTGATAGCATATTATATTATCTATATAAAGCAAATATATATAATTCAAAATGAGTAATAAGAATAGATATGACATGGCACGTGCAACATTTTTTACTGTTATGGAAAATACATTAGACTGATAAATCTTGGCTGTATATGAACATCAGTATTTTCACATACATGATCCTTGGTTTATTCCACTCAAACCATACAGTAAGACGTTTGTACTTGTTAAGTTTGTAATCTATTCCTGCTTCTATTTAATATTCTGACTTTTGGTCTCTACCTATCTAAATGCGGTAATGGGCAAAATATTTGCAGAAAGTACAAAAATAAACACAGCATTTACATTTTTCACATTTGTATGCAATTATTTATTTTATCTCAGGCTTCCATTTTTATAACTTAGCTGCTTCTTGCAGCTCAACACGTTATGTCCTTGTAAATTTAATGAGCTTTGCATTAGACTTAATGAGAGCACTGGTGGTTGTAGATGGCACAATTCCATTGTACAAATTGAAACTTCCTCACTGCATTTTAAGTCTCCTTCGACCTCAGGAAGTAGATCACTGAGAACTAAAACTGTAGATTCCACAGCAACCTAATTGCATTACTTGTTTTACATGTAGCCTAAATTCAAGTGTAATTCTTTAAAACTGGATATTTTAAATGTACGAGCACAGTGGTCCTTTAACATCTGTGCTTAAAACTTGAGGATTTACAATGCCATACAATTGCAACCAATGTGGACGTACAGACCCATATGAATTGTACTACTACGGTTCAACCAAGGAAATTGTGTTGCATTCTAGGATAATGTGGACTAGATTTCTTTTAGTGAAAAGCTTTAACAGGTTATTGTAGATGTTCTCTAAGTTCTGTTTTACCTTTATAACTTTTGGCCAACCCATGCAACAGATCCAACACCATTGACATATTTAGCAATAATTTAGATTGATGATCATTTGTCTCAGATGAATTAATATATTTGTAACAAGTAATTATCCCTTTTGAACATTAAAATTGACTTTCAAAATTCCCCATTAAACAGGGTAATGTATACAATATATATATTGGGATCCTTTGTTGATTGGATGACTCAGTACAGTTCATTCTACTGTATTTATCCACATGGACATCTCTATAGTATTTTCTCTTTATTATGCCTAATACAATATCATACCACTAGTAACATTATCCATTTTATCTTTCAATATATACACCTGAAGTAGTACTTTTCGAAAATATATTGAATGTTTTTTACAAATATTGTTGGTCTCCGTTGGATTTTGTTAAAAATAATTTAATATCCTTCTCTGGACTGACTGAATGAAGCTCTGAAGTCCTAAAAATGCTGCAGAACCACATTTCCACTAAATGTTCATTTTACATCTTTTCATGGAACAAAGCATTTTGTAATATTTAAAGACTGTTTTTTTTTATTGTATACTAAACCAATATGTGATTGATATACTTCCTAATTATAGATTAATGTAATATTATTACCACTAGAATTACACAAAATATAAAAAGAATGGATTACAAAGTGAATATTCTTAGAGTATTAAATCTAGTTTGTCCATTATAAATATTAATTATACATAATAGTTTTAATATTTAATTCACATAAAACGCAAATATTAAATATTCTGTTTATCCATCAAGTTAATTGATAGTGGCACAAATGTTACTCTGTAATATGCAACATTAACAGTAATTACTAATATTTACTTTTCAAGTACATCTCATGCCATCTCTTCATTCAATATGCAGTATTTTTCCTTCTCACCTTATCTCAGCTCTTCTCACCTTGTTTCAATCCTTTCCCCACAGTTTTGCTTCCTCCAAGGGTCGGAAGTTATGTTAAAACTGATCAAACAAACCAAAAACACTATACAAATTTGTCAGATACAAACACTGATGGCTAGCCTACTCTGATTTTTTTTGTAATATATATTTTTTTTGTGCTATAGTTCTAACTGTCTAAGCACACTTAATACAATAAAATGAAATCAGAGAAACACATGTTTCATTTTGGTGGCAAAGTACTATAAAAAACACAAATTATTTGTCAGACAGTGGAGACAGTTAACTTTAATATAATTAAAGTAGTTGGGTTTTGATAATACTTCGAGAAAGAAACCTTCAGATATTTTTAGTGATTAAAATAAAGTTCAAGACAGAAGCATTTTCAAGATATCTATGCTGTGATTACATGGCACTCATAAAAGTTTTAAGTGTGAACATCACACAGGGTTATAGAGGGGGTCCCCGGAGTACCCAAAACAAAGTTCATTAGAACAGGAGGGGGATAGGTGATCTTATTAACACTTTTCCTTTTGTGGATGAAGTTTATTATATGTTGTATCTGTGTATATATGCATGCATTTATATATAAATATATATGTGTGTGTGTGTATATATGTATATAAATGTAAATATGTGTATATATGTGAATATATATATATATATATATATATATATATATATATATATATAAAACTATTGGGTAGGAAGAAGTTAGTTCTAGTATTTAGTATGTTCAGGTTGTTTAGAGAGTGTTAGAGAGTGGCCTTGCTACAGGAGACTACTTGGGCCACATTAAATTCCAAACCTGCAACTCGATCGCGGGCGGACGTATGTCTGCGTGTTTGTTGCGCGCTCCCATTAGTCTCCGATTACGATGCTATTCAATTGCTCAAGGCCACAAGCTACTGGCGCATAGCCAAAACCGTAAACCATGCCCTAGTTTGTAGCAGTTCAAGGCGGAAACATGATAAATCAAGCAAGCCCGTAATGTCCCATTTCGAATCAGCCAATAGAAAATGAGACCGTCATTATTACGGTGGTAAAATATGGAGGTTACATGTCAATCAATTAGGTTCGGGGGTACGATATGCGATCAGACTCGCAAAATAAAGAATTATGAAAATCAATGCAAATACTGTTCTAGTCCATGTGGGTGGCCTGATATGTATTAACTAATTGATACCCAAGATCGATTTAACCCTGGAATGAAACATAACAATAAATGTTATATACTGCCTATTTGCGAGCTTGAGACTGTTGTGCAAATAATTCTAATGTCTGTCATCACTTTCCCCGTTATTTACAGTTCAGTATTGATTTTTTATTTTCATTTACAGTGATACGATCAGGTGTTTAACCCCCTTATAGGTCCTCCCTAGAACTCGTAGGATTTTCTCTTTCTTTTGCCATTTACGAGTGTGAAAATATTTGTGGGCTTGGGGAAATTGAGCAATTAAATAGCGATTTGCAATTTTAGCCATCGTAACTCTTGCGGCCATGAAAGATCAAAGGCTTCTGGAGGCTATAAGTTACAGGTTTAACCATCGTAATTATTTCTAGGCCATAACTCGTAAACCGTTTGGAGCCTGCAGAAAGACGTCAATTGAATAGCAAGTTAACTTGTGACCTCACATACGGACTAAAGGATCGACCGAAACCTCAATTGAATGGGGCTCCTTGTATTTGTTTACTGATAGACTCTTGCATATTAGCCATGTAGCAAACGGGTAACAAGTCAAACTATTACCAAGGACCCCTGTGTATGTTAATGGACTCTAATAGCACTGCAAACCTGCTTGTAAAAACACTCTCAAGGCAAGAGCAGCTTATAATCAAGCTCGGTAATAGTCATGAACTGCACTGCCTGAATTACTTCTATGTGGATTAACATTCTAGAGGAAAAAAATAAGAATTCAAGGATTGCAGAAGGCTAGCCCCAGCATTAATTAAGCCTAAAATTGGCCAAAATTACCTGCTTTGCATGGGCAGCAAAAACAGTTCAGAAAGGCTTTGATGGCAGTTTTCCCATAGAAAACAACATTCACAGCCTGAGCAAACCTCTTCACAGCCCTTGTGAATCTTAATGAAATTTGGCCATTGGTAGGTAAATATTAGAATAATCATATTAGATATTTTGTATGTGAAGGTCTGTGCTTCTTATATTGTCCTATGCAAGCTCAGTATTTAAAGTTCTGTATTACATTTAGCATGTTTATATATTTTTGAATATGGATATTCACTGATGGAATCTGTCTAATAAATAGTTTTAGGAGTTTTTTTACAATCATATATTTATAAAATAGTAATAACATTTGAAGTAAAACAGACACAACACTATACATTGTGATGTTTTAGCTGGTATTATTGATTTAGTTACACTCAAAAATAATCTCTTAGCTTCAGTAAGCATCATAAGGTTTAGGAAGTAGATAGCGGATGGCTGTTGTGGGGCAAATTGCCATTGCAGTTCTTCACATGTCAACTTAGGGCCTCATTATACTGCTAAGTTTTTGAGAAACGTGGCCACAAGTGGTGATTGCAAGCTATTCAATTGCCTTACATTTGCGGGCTCTGATTAGGTTACGTTCTACTAGCTACGATTCCTTGCAATTTCGTCAATCACAGTTTACTTCCCTCAAAGTCTTTGATCTTTTGCGGCCGCAACAGTTGCGGGCGCAAAATATAGCTAATCTCTATTCAATTGCTCCGATTACCCTTCCTTCAAGCCCATAAATGGCGAAACGCAAACCACAGCTAACTTGTACCAAGGAGGTGTCGCAATTGGCTTACTTATAGCACTTATTAAGCAAATAAAAAAAGCAATCCAGCACTGTAAATGATGGGGAACACAATGGTTGACATTAGAATTAAAAGCACAACATTATCAAGCTTGCACATCAAATCAAGCTTGCCAAAATCAAATACTTTATTTAGTGTTTATTTTCCATCAGAAGTCCTACGGGCTTCAAACTCTAAGCCCGTAGGAATTTGGAATCTAATCTCCTACGGCTTGAATAATGAGTTACAGGCTTGGAGGTCATTTAAGCCCGTAGGACTTTGGACAGTAATTCAAAGTAAAATAAAGTATTGTACTTTGGCGATGTGCAAGCTTAAGAAATGTTGTACCTTTATTCCTAATGTCACCCATTGTGTTCCCCATCATTTACAGTGCTTTACAGTGCTGTCTTGAATTTATATTTGCATTTACAGTTCTCTGAGTTTGCGGGCTTGAAACACGAGTTACGGCCGCGATCCTGTACAAGCATTCAATTGCTTACTGCTGATAACATGGTTTGCGATGACGGCCAATTGAATAGCAGCGTAAGTGTAGGGCCCCAAATTGAATGAGGCCCTTAGTGAATGTACCCCAAAATCCAATTTTAGCTGCCAAAATATATACAATGCAAATTGCCCCTTACAGTACTTCTCAATTATCAAAATTAACTAAGCTTCACATAGGTTGAGAAAACAACCTTTGCAACCCATGCAAACTTAGGAGAATGTATTTAATTGTCAATCAATTTATTACAAAAATACAGCACCAAGCTACAATATATGTTTCTGAAGTGAGAAATAAAGATAGTAATAATGAAATACACCAAAAATATTTTTTTTTGAATCATGGCAAATTAGTAAAAGTATTCTAGTTATAATTTAAAGTTACTGTTTTAATAAATTTGTATATTACATTATAAATATGTAATTCTTCTTCTTGAAGTATACATATTTTATTTAATTACTGAATGACCTGGTATTTCTGAATAGCATGACTCGTGTAATAAAGAGTAATTAATTAGATTAATGTTTTGGATGTTTTTTTCCAGCTCTGTCCAAGTACTTCTTTCTGCAGTCCCTGCCATTCTACTCGGCTTGCTGTGGTGGGTCCTGTCAGCACCCTGCATCCCCCACTGCTTTTGCAAGTAAGTCTTTATGCTTCATCAGTGATGCTTCAGTTATTCTGTAAACCAAAGCAGCAGGATTTAATGGGTCCTGGAAAACTAATTGGTGATGCAATGGCAAAGAGCTAATTCCTAAGAAAAATCACAGCAGTTCCATTCAGTGTCCCTTCCGAAGATTTATCCAATTTAAGTGCACTGAACAATTGAAAATGCCCCAATGGAAACAAATCCAGCCAGACAAGAGACAAATAGCTTTCTTGTTACCAAGCATTTTAAAGAATACATGTGGCTGCTGTAGCATTTATTGACGACATTTCAAAATGATAGCAAATCCAATAGGCTAAAAGCATAAGCATATTATTTTAAATGGCATATTTATTTGATGTAGGTCAAGGCTAAAATATTGCAATCTCTAGATAAAGAAGATGTCATAAAAAAACAGGAAATAATTTAAGAGCTGAAAAGTAATATTTATGAAAATAATAATTGTAGGTCTTGTGAGAATTTTTACACATTTTAAAAATAAGTGTAGAATTATTACAGCATTGCCACTAAAAGCATAATTATAGTCATTTACAAAAAAGCATTTCTGGATAAAATGTAGGCCAAGTGTGCTTCAAAATATAGCAAACAGTTTAAGAGCAGAACAGTGATGAACATGGAAAAAAAATTGTAGACAATATGAAAATTAAATAATTTTAAAATGTGTCTAGAAAGTATGTAATTATATTTATCAGTAATGCAATTACAGAAATATGAAAGAATGTCATTTTAAGCAAAAATCTCTGGATAAACGTTACTCTACCTATACTGGAAAATAAGGCTGAAAAGTGCTAAATCTAAAAAAAAAAATGTATTAAAAAATATGGCTAAAAATGTAATATTATTGTTGCATTTAAAAGTAATGCTATTACAAAAAACTAAGTGGAGGACATTTTAAGAAAATATTTCTGGATACATTTTGTAAGAGCAGAACAGCAACAAATATAAAAAATAAATTGTAGATAATATGAAAAAGTATATATATATATATATATATATATATATATATATATATATATATATTTACAGCAATGCTATTATAAAAAAATGAGTGAAGGTCATATTAAATAAACATTTTTGCATAAACTTTTGGCTAAGTATGCTGCAAAAATACAGCAAATAATTAAAAGCAAAAATGTGATAAATCAAAAAACAAAATTGTAAGCTATATGAGATGTATATAAACTATAAAAATGCAAGTATAAATATATTTTCATATATATATTTAACATCAATCCTATTGCAAACAAAAGTTAAGATTATTGTAAGAAAATATTTCTGGATAAAATGAAGGCTAAGGTATAATATACAGCAAGAGCATAAAAGTGGAAAATATAAAAAATAAATTATAGGCAATATGAAAATTGTTCCAATTATTATATATTATTATTTTTACATTTAAATGAATTAAGCTTATTGTAGGAAGAGAAAATCTTTAGAAATGTTTTTTTTATGAAGTCATTAAACTAACAAGCATTAAAAAGATGAATAAGTAAATTATCTAATGGTATTTGTTTTATGAAAGTCCCAAAAAAGTTATTGCTAACGTTACAACCAAAGCCGTAAATACTGTCAGTGTAATGAGCTGCAAGCTTATGAGCGTCCCTCAAGGGGCGGACACTTTCCCACAGAGCATTTTACATGGCCTGGGTTGCATTAGAATGGGTGACAGCACCATGACCAATCCCCACTTTCACTTTACTCATCCACACGCGACTTCACCACAATTTTTCACTGTGCAGATGAACTTTAGGAACCATTTCACACTGAAAAGGCCTTGGCAAGGGTCACTTGCCCTTTTGTATGGTCATAAAGCCAGGAACTATACACAGCCTTTTCTCCTGTCCCACATTCCAATGGGATTTCTGCACACTATTTAAAACACTTGACTGAAAAGTAAAGCAGTGAATGAAAGTGACTTTTATAGACTCTTTTAAGCTCATCTTCCCCTATAACCTCTTTTACCTGAAAAGGGATTAAGAGCATGAGATGAGTATATAGAGAAACTGGTTGAATACATAGGTCACATTATCAACTGCTAGGATTGTTTATTAACCCAGCTTGATACACTATTTTGAAAGTGACCCATTAATTGTCCATTTAACAAGGAAGAACTGAATGGCAATGAAAAAATGGAAACCGTGACTAAACCTTTTACTCACTCCTTCAAGGTGGTCCCCAACGATAGCAAATCAATATTGTTGTACATATTAAGTAGACGTTTATCACTACTTTTGGCAAAAGCTATTTAAACCAATTTCATCCCAATTATACTAATGACTAGGAGAGTTTGATAACAAAGTATTTATGACCAGAGTACAATCCATTGTAGGTCATTATGAAAAACCTTCATGAGATAACATTATTAGAATTTATTTTTTACATCATAAACAACAACTTTAGGTTTCAAGGAAATTGGGTAATTTACCATTGTAAATTTACATATAGTTAGATTAATGTTACTAGATTATTTTTTCAGATTTGAATTAAGATAATATGGAAAGATAGATCCTGAACCGTGTCCTTTGCACATTCTCCTATTTCCATATTCATAGTTAGATATATACCCCTGCAGTATTTCTCCATACTGGAAAGCTGTTCTATGCATCTATTACCCTTTTTTGCAAAGGACCACTTCTGTAAATTACCCCTGGGTCTGCAACCCTAAATCAAATTATATCCTCTTGTTTAATTATTGTTTTTTTCTAAAAAATATAATGAATGCATGATGCCATGTTCTCTTCATTGTTATCTTTCTTTTTTAATAAATGGGAATCAAACCCTGATACATGTAATTTGAGTGCATTAATTTCCTTTAGGAAATGAAGCAGAGCTACCTTTGTTAACACAAGACTCAAACTCCAAGCCACGGCGTGTTATATTAAGAAGGGCAGTGTTTTCTGAGGACCAGAGGAAGGCTCTAGAGAAGATGTTCCAGAAACAGAAGTACATCAGCAAAGCAGACAGGAAGAAGCTAGCTGTCAACCTAGCCCTAAAGGAGTCCCAGGTACGACTTATTAAGGGAAAGTTGACACGTAATATAAAGTATATTTTAAATACAAGCTGCCTTTGCTATGTAAGCAGCAGATTCATACTTTTTAATATGCCTCTTTAGTTTTCTATATTTATTTCATGTTGGTATAAATCTATAAAGCTTAGCAATGAGTATTATTTATTTGTTCCACATGGAAAGTGTTTAGTTACTAAACAAATGTGTAGATTCACTAAGAATCACATGAACTGTGAAATAATTTTATGAGCCTGTACTGGTAATTTTCCACCGAGGAAATGAGCTTTACCATCTTCAACAATCTGCTTTGCAGCCCCAGCAAAGCTTAGTGTATCTGGGGGGCTATTTGTCTATACTTCTATGTATATCATGGGATAGAATTTAGAATCCAGTGTCACAGCATCACTGTTCAGACATATAAAATGCATAAAGTGACTTTGGTCATGGAGAGCTCATACAGTCTGGAGCATACAGGATTCTAAGAGAATGGAAGTCAATAAATTCTTAAATTAAATATAAAATATACACGAAAAAACATATCTCAAACTTCTTTGCAAAACAGCTTTTACAAAATATTAAGACCTGTAAACTCAGGTTTTTTTTTTTTTTTTTATTCCACTGGATTTACTAAACTATGCATGGGGCAGAAAGAGCTCCCTGGGACTAGGAATCAATATTTCTTCACGTAAAAAAATATTAATTAATTAATTAATTGAATAATAAATTAATATAGTTTACCTTTTTCTATTTAATGTATGTAACAATAGCGTGAAGAGGTAACAATCTCTTTTTATTGTCCTGCAGCATATAATGTCCAGTTATGGCCTGAGGAGATAGTTTTATGAATGCCCCAACTGGGCATTAGGAATAGGCTGCGTGCGAGAAGGCAAGCAATTGGTTTATTTGTGTAAAGCGCTACTGTAGATGTGTAATGTTGGTAGTTGCAAGTTAGGATTGTAAAATAGCGTTGTTTGTCTATATGCTACACGGTTCGCTAGCATTTGCCGTCCTTTGTAATAGTGTTTTTTGTACCTTGTATGTTCCTGTGTGAAAGTGCTACCCAGTCGGCGGTGTTTTGCGCGTTCCAGGGTCGTGTAGCCTCGTTTTTATTTTGTTTGGCCACCATTTTTTTTCTTGCTTAGACGATTTTCGAGTGCCGAAACTTGTTAAAGTCAACTTAAATTTGCGTTCCACTTCACTCCCAGACATTCTGGCTGTCCCCCCGTGCTGTGTGTGATGTTTTTGTTGTATCTTTTTTTTTGCATTGTGCGGTTCGGCCTTTAACTTCGTATTTTTCCTATCTCGTATTTTTTAAGTTGTGGAAAAACAAATAATTGTAATGAAACATTTTTAAAACTTTGATTTTTACTTCCCTTAACTCTGGAATAACAGTGAGGTAAAAAACTAGAACAGGAATATTCATTCTAAGCTCATGTAAGGCACTATCTATTTAGCTTCAGTGGCTGTTAAGTCCTTAAGAGTGCTACACAATGCGTTTTACCCTTTAACTCTCTACTGTCTAAAAAAGTATGTTATTCAGTGATCACTACATCTGGGATCTGGTTGACCTTGTGAAAGAAGTTTGATAGGATATTGCTTAGCTTATAGACAGAAACAGCTATGCTATCCTGCTATGCTTCAAAATCCTCTCACTATATTTCCACAGGTCAAAATTTGGTTCCAAAACCGAAGGATGAAATGGAGGAATTCCAAAGAAAAAGAAGTGCTGTCAAATAGATGTACACAGGAAGAACTTGTAGAAGATAAGCTATCTCGGACTGTACAAAGCATCCCTACATATACCACTGAAAAGGAATTCTCTAATTTACAACAGCTCGAAAGGATAAAAGGAAAATGGCAAAGTAAAGTGGCTAAATTAACATAGACACTGAAATCTGGTGAATTGGACAATCAACTGAAAGTCAGTGCTACTGGCATAATGGAAGCAAATTCAAATTGAAGACTCAAGAGTATAACAAAGTGGGATCATATTATGCTATTTGTAATACTCATCTTGATACCATAGACACTTGATGACAAGGACTAACATAAAAGGATCTTACGGATCCTTTAACTATGGCTTAATTATTCATTTAATAGTATTCTTATTAATAAAAGACTAATACTACTGGGCCAATATAGATTTGGAGTATTGCCTGGAATCATTGTTTTATATTGCAAAAATCTATGCAACAAGTCACACGTGCACAAGTTTCCTTTTTGTGTGACTCAATGCAAGTTTTTCAGTCATTAAATATTTACTGTAAAAAGTTGCACCTCAAATTGGTCAAAGAAAACGTAGTGAGTTGGTTTCAAAGGAATAAACCAGACAGGTGATAAATGTAACTAATGTATTAAATATGTGCCTAATAATGAACAAATCTGTTCCCTCGATTTACTAAGCTTCATGATAGGCTGCAATGAAAAAATGATATATAGGAAGTAGACATGACAACCATCAGCTATATGCTTTGCAAGGCTTAGTGAACCTGGGGGTATGTCTCTAACTTCATTTTTAAAGAACCCCTTTCATGACTGAACAACATTAGCAATATATTTTAATTAGTCATTCACATTCATATTCAATTGTTTAAATATACACAATTCAACATTAAACTTACTTTCAAAGTTCAGACTTGTGGTATCTACCCACTATAAATGTAGTGGGGTGTTTTTTTTTGTAGCAGGCACTTTCTAAAGTTTCAGAAAACAAAATGAACCAACAAAATGATCACCATTGGCTGGAGCCTTGTCGTATTAAAGAGGATTCCCTTGGAAGTAAGATTTTCTTGTCAGGACAGCCTATAAAATTTTGTTTATTCTGTTATCAAATATAATTGTTCTTAAAACTCTTTAGACCTATCTCTCAGCCAAACCCCTCACTTTAGTAACCTTATCAGGGTGGAGACTAATACTGAGCTAGAGACTGATACTCTAATCTTTGAAAACAAATGTAATATTGTATATTGCTCTTATAAATTATTAGGTAGGAATTTTATTAATACTTAATTCATAAAGAAAATAAGTTGCTCCTGTAAGTTTTTTGGGTCCTATAAGTCTTGACTTCAAATTAAATTTTTCTGAAACTGCATTATGGACTCAAAGCCAGGTATCATGTGATGTCATTTTCATGAAAACGAGGCTACAGGACCCTAAAGATGCAAAACACCACCAAACATACGGATTTATACGAAAAAGGCGGACGCGATCCAAGAACAAGGACGCAAAATCAGACACAGACGCGTACCGCACATTAGGCGCCATTTTACAACACTAACTTACACAATCCAGAAGTACACAGCTACCCTAACGGATTTTCCTCGCGCACGCACACTATTTACACTACACACTGCACACATTGCTGACACTTACACAGCAGCTCCACAGCCCTGAAAACACACATTGTATGCTGCAGGCACATCAAAACAGATTGTCAGCTCTTCTGTACAATGCTTCCTGCAGATATTACTTCAAAATAGGTAAAGTATATTCATGTATTATTTTATTCATTATTTCATTAGGATTAGCAAAATAAAACAATGCTCATAGCACACAAACAACCAACAGCCTTGCAATGCGCGCCAAAGGATGCTCATTGCAAGCCACGCGATGAGTGCTGAAGGCGCTCAGCGCGAAGCTCGCAATGAGCGCTGCGGCATCTCGGAACACCAACAAAATTAATCTCTGAACCAAACTCCATTACCTGCCTTACAATCTTATTGCCGTCATTTTTTGAGGGGCAAGTTGCTAGTTATGTATAATGCATGAAATATGTTCTGTATGAATACAGACACATATACTATATGTTTCTGAGCTATGGGTTGGCTTTATAGTCTTGGCTGCACTATGAATCACTACAATTAACACAATATTTTAGTTCATGTGTTATTTTTGTATAATAAAGTCATTTTAAGAACCCTTTTAAGTAGCTTTATTTTTGTCAAACAAATATTCTATGAAAAATACTATTTACATAAAGGTTACACTATAGGTAAAAGTGTTGTATTGAAGGATCCAAACTGAAACATAAAAAGAACACTTTCATTACTGTAAGTTTTATTTTGGCAAAGCAGCCTGATCGTTCATGAGATGGGATCTGTGCATATCATGTGTCTATCTCCTTTATATATTGCAGTTTAATATGTCTTTCATCCCATCTTTCTTGGGCAGCTGAATAAACAAGAAAAACAATATTACTTTACATAATTTTATCAAATTTTTTCTTTTGATAATATTTTTGGTATGGGGAAACACTTAAATTATAGTATTTAACATTTTGCAAAAAAGGTTATTTTGTTAGTAAAATGCATTTTTCTGTTCACAGGTTTTAATTTGCTGATTCATTTCAAAGGACTATTGCAATTTAGTAAAAATATCAGGTTTTTGAGGTATGTAAAAAAACAACATTAGTTGCTGTGAACAGAACAAGCATTTTTAAAGAAAATGTTAAATCTTGTCTGATTTGACTTTGAATAGATTGTAGTCTGAGGAGAGAGAGAGGGGAAAGGAGTTGTTAAACAATTGTAGCTTTTGTTATTTGACACTTACCTTCCCTGCCATTGCTCGGAAGCAGACCGCTTACTATAATAACTGCAAGCCACGCTCTCCGGAAATGTAAACGCCTCTCTCTCACACAGAGATAAAGTCTCGTAAATGCCTCCAGAGTCAAAAAGCAGCATCAAAATGTGTATTTTTTCTAATAAAAAAAAAGTTTTCTGACATTTTCCCTGCCAAATTATTGAAGTCAGACTTACATCTTTTAAACAAATACATTTAATCACCATACAGTGGTCCATTAATTTCTGTTAGTGTATCACAATGTAAAAATATAATTTGCTAACTGACACCTTGTGGATGGCACAATGACACCAGATATATTCATGGTGAAACTCTATAGTATGAGTTAGGTACCAGCGTCACGCTGATGAGATCCATTTAAATAATTAAATGGTGTCCTAACTTGTGCATAATCCATCCTAAGCTATGCATGAAAGTTGTGTTATACAACAGACATATACTAAAAGAAGCCATGTATAAACTGCTATTGGATTACAGAGTGAAAATACATTGTGAACTGCTTTGCATGTCCCCGACCTGTTTCCCAGAGTTTAGTGCAATATTGGAATTTATGCTGCAATCCAGCTGCAATATAAGTATCATGTACGTTGTAGCCGATGACCATGATTGGCTAATAATGTTGCCCTGAAACCTAAACAAAAATGTGTGGTATAATATTGATGATAATAATAATATAGATTATAGAGGCCATATCTTGATAATGAGACAAATAAATCAGATGTCAAACCAAGGCTGCATCTGCAAGATTACAACCTAGATCATGTCAATCCTCAGACCTTTGACATCCTAATTCACTGAAAGGGATATTATTGTAATGTTTCCTAATAATTGCCTATGTAACCCATAATTGAAAATGTTACATACAAACACTTAGTGATAATAAGGAACCCCCTGCTCCTCCCCTGTTGTGTCACTTCTTCTACTGTACCACTAGTGACACAACAACAGCTATCAGGGGAGGAGCAGGGGGTTCCTTATTCATGTGGAACATTGAGGAACTAGCAGGACCATCATCCACAATAGAGAAATGTGACACCTAGGCTCCTCTCCTTCCACCGATTGAACAACCTCCAGGCTGCTCTTCATGGGAGGAGCCTGTCTACATACCTTGGGTAGAGATTGTGTGCCTGGCAGCATTACAACGCCTTCTACCAGTCACCCTATCCCACACTGGACACTGGAGGTTGAAGAACCATTGGGCAGGCACTTCCAGGGCTTGAAGAATACAGAGAGAGTTGCTCCATGAGGTCAGGAAGATTGGACGTAACAACTGAAGGCACCATTGCCAACTAGAAATTGAACTTCAAAGACTTTGCCTCCTGGAGAATGCCAAGCTATGGAGGGGCAGCTCTCTACCCTAAAAAGAAACTTGGTCTGAATAGAAGTTGGCCTCACAGACATTTACAAATATTTAATTGGCTACAATTTGCAATTAGCAATCCATTTGCGAGTTACAGGCTCAAAATCACTGTGGTTGTCAAAAGCGTAACTCTGTCCTATCTCCTCCTTTGATGTTTCAAGGCCACAAATGTTACCAGTGCTAAAAAGCAAAATCTATATTTAATTGCATCAATTCAACAATCCCATTTGCCTTCAAACCGTAAATGGCAAAAGTATAAAAAAATCCTATGAGTACTAGATAGGACTCGCAAGTGGGTTAAACACCTGTATGTATAACCGCAAAAGCAATTAAAAACACCATACTCTACTTTAAAATACTGGAAAGCAATGGAAGGCATTAGAATTAGTTGTACAATAATCTCAAGCTTGCAAAACTGCGCTAAAAAAAAAAAATGTTTATGTTTTATTTCCATGTTATATCAATCCCAGGAATCAAGGAGTTAATACATATCAGGCCACCCACATGGACTAGAACAGATGATTTATTCATTATTATGGATTTCTACATTTCTGGATTGCTAGTCCGATCACAAATCAGACTTCTAAACACTATTTAATTGTAGTCTAAACTCCATGTTTTACTGATGTCATGATCACAGTCTCATTTACTATTGGCTCTGTCTAAATTGTAACCTACGGGCTTGTTTAATTGTTCATGATCATGAAATGCTATGTTTGTAACTTTTACCGGCTCCATTACTGGCTCCAGTAATTGCAATTTGGACAATTGAATAGGGGTCAGAGTGTGGGGGCTATTTTAGCACTCTAATTGAGACATAGACCCAGTTTACCAAGCCTAGAATACTTCTATTGAAGTTAAGTGGTTTCAGTGACAAATGGTAAGTGGTATCAAGTGCTTGTAACTGATATCCCTTTGATCCTTTTTCTTGTTTGGGGGGTATGCTCATTTCTCATTCTTTGTTTAACCAGTCAGGATGCACAGATTTCAATCTGTACTAATTTGTCAGCCTTTTAATCAATCAGAAATGGGTAAGGAATAAAATATTCAATTCTAACATGCTGAAATATTTCAGCAAACAAGAATCTACAAAATTTGTATATAAGGTGGAACATGTGGTCCTTGGAGGAGATTTATTTTTTGAAAGAGCGGCAAATTTTGTAAGCATTTCCATGGGTAAAAGATGGGGATCAAGGGCTTCAAGAAAGAAGAGGAAGGGTTTAATAAATGTGGAAGTGCCACTTATCCAGGGCTGAATAGTGAAGACCAGGGCATTGATGATCATAGCTGGTGGGAGTCAAAAGGATAGGTAATGCATATTTACCCGCCTTATAGGTGTATTTTTTTATTCTATGTAGTTTTTTTAATGTATTTAGTGTTAGGGACTATGAAGGTCCTTATAGACCCCCATGGGGAGTTAAGGGATAGGAAGTGTGCCATGGGGGTCCATGAAGACCCAATCATAATAATTTAGCATACCATAGGAGTACATAGGGCCCCTCATGGGATAGGAGCAATGACGTAGGAAGAGGCAATGGGTACTGGTCCAGTACTGTGACCCTGTTAAGACCTCTGTAATCTATACATAGCCTCAGTCCTCCATCCTTTTATTTCCAACAAAGAAAAAACAACTCCTGTAGGAGATGTACATTGGATATAAAAAGTCTACACACCCCTGTTAAAATGTCAGGTTTCTGTGCTGTAAAAAAAAGAGACCAAGATAAATTAATCCAGTACTTTTTCAACCTTTAATGTGACCTACAAGCTGTACAACTCAATTGAAAAACAAACTGAAATTTTTTAGGTAAAGGGAAGAACAATAAAAAAGAAAAATAATAAATAATGTGGTTGCATAAGTCTGCACACCCTCTTATAACGGGGTATGTAGCTGTGTTCAGAATTAAGCAATCACATTCCAAATCATGTTAAATAGGAGTCAGCATACACCTGCCATCATTTAAAGTGCCTCTGATTAACCCCAAATAAAGTTCAGCTGCTCTAGTTGGTCTTTCCTGAAATGTTCTTAGTCGCATTCCACAGCAAAAGCCATGGTCCACAGAGAGCTTCCAAAGCATCAGAGGGATCTCATTGTTAAAAGGTATCAGTCAGGAGAAGGGTACAAAATAATTTCCAAGGCATTAGATATACCATGGAACACAGTGACGACAGTCATCATCAAGTGGAGAAAATATGACACAACAGTGACATTATCAAGAACTGAAGCTCCCTCCAAAATTGATGAAAAGACGAGAAGAAAACATTAAAGGCGCTGCAGGAATATCTGGCAAGTACTGGCTGTGTGGTACATGTGACAACAATCTCCCGTATTCTTCATATGTCTGGGCTATGGTCTGATGAAACCAAGGTTGAACTTTTTGGCCATAATTCCAAAAGATATGTTTGGCGCAAAAACAACAATGCACATCACCAAAAGAACACCATACCCACAGGGAAGCATGGTGGCAGCATCATGCTTTGGGGCTGTTTTTCTTCAGCTGGAACTTGGGCCTTAGTTAAGATAGAGGGAATTATGAACAGTTTCAAATACCAGTCTATATAAAACCTTCAGGCTTCTGCTAGAAAGCTGAACATGAAGAGGAACTTCATCTTTCAGCATGACAACGACCCAAAGCATATATCCAAATCAACAAAGGAATGGCTTCACCAGAAGAAGATTCAAGTTTTGGAATGGCCCAGCCAGAGCCCAGACCTGAATCCGATAGAAAAAGTGTGGGGTGATCTGAAGAGGGCTGTGCACAGGAGATGCCCTCGCAATCTGACAGATTTGGAGTGTTTTTGCAAAGAAGAGTGGACAAATCTTGCCAAGTCAAAATATGCCATACTGATAGACTCATACCCAAAAAGACTGAGTGCTGTAATAAAATCAAAAGGTGCTTCAACAAATTATTAGTTTAAGGGTGTGCATACTTATGCAACCATATTATTTTATTTTTATATTTTTTCTTCCCTCTACCGAAAAGATTTCAGTTTGTTTTTCAATTGAGTTGTACACTTTATAGGTCACATTAAAGGTGGAAAAAGTTCTGAAATTATTTATCTTTGTCTCATTTTTTTACAGCACAGAAACCTGACATTTTAACAGGGGTGTGTAGACTTTTTATATCCACTGTAGATTCACAAATTATCCCTCTGCAGACATTATCCTTAATGTAGTCAGACATAGCTTTCATTTCTAGTTCTCACAGAGGGTATATTCTCCCTCGAGGAAGCATGGTTCCAGTGAGGAGCTTAATGGAGCAATTGTGTGGGCAATGAGGTGGTAATGTTTCTGCCTTAACTTTAGAAAATACATGCAGATCTTGTTCTCCTTCTTCATTGTCGCTTAGTCTGCCTTTACCTACTTCCAAAGGTATTTCATCAAGGAAAGCAGGACTGGAGCTCACTATTGTCCAGAAATTCTTGACAAAAGTTGTCTTTCCAGCTGATTTGTCCGTGAACAGAGAATCAATGCGAGTTCAGACAGAACATTATGATATATGTAGCGATCACAGGACAGTTTGACTGTCAAGGTTTTGAAATCTATAGTGTAGCGGGCACACTGAGCAACTACCATGGTTCATGGGAATGATCTCACTGGCAGAATAATCTTCCCTGGAAGAGACATCAAAGGTTCTCATGAAATTCTGCTAGAAAATTGACTAGAGATGAGTTCGTTACCCATAGGAGTGAAACCCAGTCTACATCTTCTTCCACAAGGGAGTTCACCTAGACAATTTTAGTCTGAACTGTTGGGAATTGTTCAGGGCTTTGGATTTTACTGGCCCTGTACGAAAAGGGGCTGTAGTGAGTGAGTCTTGAAAGATTAGATATAATGGTTTGGCTATTACAGAACCCAGCTCCCTCAGTACCCTTGGATGTATTCCATCTGGACCTGGGGCTTTATTAACATTTATTTTCTCCAATCTCTTTTGGATTTCTTCCTGCGTTGACCAATTATTTACTACCTTGGTTCTGGTTCTATTCCTTTTAAAGGATACCAACGGATCCCATTATTCTACTGGGTAGGTTAAAACTAGTTTTTTTATCAAGCCCATTGAAGCAGTAGACAGTTTGACAGTGTGCTTTCTTTTTTCATATAAAGGTTTCAGAGCATAAAAACACATTAAGAAGTTTAACTGCTCTTGAGGGCTTCACCTCTGCTCCTGCCAGTCAATGAGATCTACAGACTAAAGAACTTTCTGCATTTCCTGTTATTTTCAATAAAGTCTAAACAGGCTTTACTTAATATTTTATTCAGTAAAATATAACTTTTGTAATGTTTAAAATGTACTCTTTTAAATGCTTGAAAAAAGCAATTGTGTTCCATGTCGCTTTAATTAAGTGAAGACAGTTTGAGTGTGACATGTTTAGACTAGTGTGCTGATATTTATTCGGTCCCATCAATTCTGTAACTATATACAAAAATAGAATCTGTTTTTAATAGTCATGATATACACATATTTCCTTTAAAAAAAAAAAAAGGTATAGCAAGAATTCAGTGAGTTCCAATGACATTTTGACAAGCTGATGAGTGTATTCCTATATGCTTTCATTCTATCTTTAGGCTACAGCATATATTGTAAATATACTGTTGTCAAGTGCAACCTGACATGCAGAATGTAGGAAGGTGTCATTAGATATCTTTATATACACTTTAACTTAGCTTTGTTGGACACTCATTAAATAGCACACAAGTTATAGTTTTAGACTAATTTAAACTTGCATAATTCCCTGGACAAGGTGTCAGTTATACTAGATATTCATTTCAGAATATTTTTAAGTTTTTGTCCAAAATCTCAAATACAAATAGCTCAGAAAAAGAAAGTAAAATGTCTATTGTTATATCCAAATTCATAATAAAAAAAATAGGCAGGGGCAGATTTACAACCCTGTTGATATAGGTTCCCTTGTGGTCCATTAGTTAGGATTTGGTGCTTTCAACACTGGGTTGTATTCCTAGTCAGGGAACCAAGAGGTCACACCACCCTGAAGCCGAGCAGGGTTGGGCCTGGTCAGTACTTGGAAGGGAGATCAATTAGGAATACCTGGAGCTGTGGCCCACTGAAGAAGGAACTGGCAACCCACTCCAGTATCTCTGCCATGAAAACCAAGTGAATCAGAATGACCATGGACATAAAGATGTCCTGGTGTGTTACAGTCCACGAGGTCACAGAGAATCAGAAACGAGTGAATGACGCAAAAAAAAAAAAAGCTCCAGGCAAAATTCTTAGAAGTAAGATCATGGTGGGTAGTCTACCTTTCCAGCTTACAGAGAGACAGAAGGGGGCCTGGTGCATACAGTACATAACTCCCTAAAAGGACACGCAAGAGCAAGACAAAGAACATGTAGAAATAGCAGGACACAGCACAGCACACGAAGACAAAGCCTAGGAAAGCAAAGGTAGGCAATGTAAGGCACATGAGTGTAGAGGTATATAGGGTACATTATTCTAGAGTAGGTTATTTAGCTCTTAGACTGTTATAGGAGTGGGTGGAAAGAGGGTAGGTATGTGAAATTACAGCATCTCTATAATAGAATTAATGTGGAAAGTAGATGGAGGCACAGAGTAAACAATTTATGCTGGCTTGCATACAGGTGTAGCAGGAATATCACTGCTTTCTTACAGTTGGCTCATTATGTAAATGTTGTATCTACTTGCAACTGGAGGATAGACAGTACCAACAGATTATTAAACCCTCCTGCCACTCCACTGTTCAGAGAACTGCCTGAAGCCAGCTACCTACTCCTCCTACGTTGATTTGCTATATTCAAAATTGTAATGAGAACATTTAGCTCCTGCACATAAAGGGCCACTATGATGTTCAAGTGTTCATGTCTTTTATGTAGTGCACACCAGTGCAAACAAGATTGAAATTTTTATATGCTTATCATGCTTATAATAATTGCATGCACATGATGTGTGAAACTTTCCATTCTGCTCCAACTTCCTGATATACTCACAAGTGTTCCATGGACACATTTCTTACTTGGCAAACATACAATACACGTAATTTTCAGTTTATTTATTTTTAACACAAAGCCCATGTTTTATCTAGCCATGCACCGAGTGCATGTTTTTTGTTTGAGGGTGGGGAACAAGGTGGGTGTGAAGTGGCATGCTTGCAATATTCTGCACATAACAGTAAATCAAACAGGGCATATGATCTGAGTCACTGGGATGATTGACTCAGGAAGTGCACTTACCCTGCAGTCAGAAAAAGTCATAGCCCCAGACAACTGGGGGCCAGGAAAAATAGTTGGCATTGTCTGTGTGCATGGAGCTGTCCTGAATAACCCAACAAAAACCACATAGATTGAAATACAGGGGATGAAAGTTCAAATAACTGTCTTAGTAGTATAGCATCTTCCATTTACAGTGGCTTTAGAAATAAATTTTCCGAAATGTGAAAAGACCCACAGTCAGGCTCTCATTGATCTGTTATGGATAGATGAATTGTTCTATATGAAAGACAGCATGTGATGATGCCTCCAAATTATGTTCTTCAGGAAGTAGAGAATTTTGTGAGCATCTAAGGAAATTACCCTTCATTTTAATGTCCGAAGAGAGGTGTTGGATGTGAATCGAGAAACAGTGCAAGGACGGGAAGATGGACTGGTGAAAAGGTGGGAAGAACTTGGACTTGGTAAACCCCTGCCTACTTTTTGCAATATGCAAGGTACAGTGGATATAAAAAGTCTACATACCCCTGTTAAAATGTCAGGTTTCTGTGCTGTAACAAAATGAGACAAAGATAAATCATTTCAGAACCTTTTCCACCTTTAATGTGACCTATAAACTGTACAACTCAATTGAAAAACAAACTGAAATCTTTTAGGTAGAGGGAAGAAAAAATATAAAAATAAAATAATATGGTTGCATAAGTATGCACACCCTTAAACTAATATTTTGCTGAAGCACCTTTTGATTTTATTACAGCACTCAGTCTTTTGGGGTATGAGTCTATCAGCATGGCACATTTTGACTTGGCAAGATTTGTCCACTCTTCTTTGCAAAAACACTCCAAATCTGTCAGATTGCGAGGGCATCTCCTGTGCACAGCCCTCTTCAGATCACCCCACAGATTTTCAATCGGATTCAGGTCTGCTCTCTCGCTGGGCCATTCCAAAACTTTAATCTTCTTCTGGTGAAGCCATTCCTTTGTTGATTTGGATGTATGCTTTGGGTCGTTGTCATGCTGAAAGATGAAGTTCCTCTTCATGTTCAGCTTTCTAGCAGAAGCCTGAAGGTTTTGTGCCAATATTGACTTGTATTTGGAACTGTTCATAATTCCCTCTATCTTAACTAAGGCCCCAGTCCCAGCTGAAGAAAAACAGCCCCACCATGCTTCACTGTGGGTATGGTGTTCTTTTGGTGATGTGCAGTGTTGTTTTTGCTCCAAACATATCTTTTGGAATTATGTCCAAAAAGTTCAACCATAATACCTTTTCCCACATGCTTTTGGGAGACTTCAGATGTGTTTTTGCAAAATGTAACCTGGCTTGGATATTTTTCGTCGTAAGAAAAGGCTTTCATCTTGCCACTCTACCCCATAGCCCAGACATATGAAGAATACGGGAGATTGTTGTCACATGTACCACACAGCCAGTACTTGCCAGATATTCCTGCAGCTCCTTTAATGTTGCTGTAGGCCTCTTGGTAGCCTCCCAGACCAGTTTTCTTCTCGTCTTTTCATCAATTTTGGAGGGAGCTTGATGATCACTGTCTTCACTGTGTTCCATGGTATATCTAATGCCTTGGAAATTATTTTGTACCCTTCTCCTGACTGATACCTTTTAACAAGGAAATCCCTCTGATGCTTTGGAAGCTCTCTGTGGACCATGGCTTTTGCTGTGGGATGCGATTAAGAACATTTCAGGAAAGACCAACTAGAGCAGCTGAACTTTATTTGGGGTTAAATCAGAGGCACTTTAAAGCACTTTAAAAGCAGGTGTATGCTGACCACATTATTTTTCTTTTTTTTTTCTTCCCTCCACCTAAAAGATTTCAGTTTGTTTTTCAATTGAGTTGTACAGTTTATAGGTCACATTAAAGGTGGGAAAAGTTCTGAAATGATTTATCTTTGTCTCATTTTTTTATAGCACAGAAACCTGACATTTTAACAGGGGTGTGTAGACTTTTTACATCCAGTGTACATCAGTCTTCTACAGGATTTCCCCTATTCTATCTCTTGTATGGATATCATTCAAAGGTAATACTAGATACTCTATGAGAAACCTGGGAAGAACAAAAAGTTCAAGGGGAAAATATTGTATGGCCATGGCTTGAAAAGTCGAATTTTTCAAATTATCCCACTTGTCAAAGAATAAACACAACAAGCACAACAGTAGAAAGCAGTACTGTTATGATACACAGGTGATAGTATTATTACCTACCTCTGAAAGTAAGTTCCTAAATGGCAGGGACCCTTTGAAGTGATAGAAGACATTGCTGAAGTGAATTACAAGGTCAAGCAGCCAAACAGATGCACGCAATAACAAATCTATCACATGAAATTGTTGAAAGCCTGGCATGAGAAAGAGGTGGAGGTAGCAGTAATTATATGATTCTTACTAACTGGAAGTGTTGCTCCCTGAGGTACTAACATTGTCAGAATTATCACCCCAGCAAAGGGGAAAAGTACTGCTTCTTTGGATAACGTTGAAATTTATACCACATAATGGGACTTTCACTTTAAAAGACTCTGTCACCCCAAAATCTAATTGTTTTTTTATGTTATTATTATAGAGCATGTAAAACTGTCTATATCTTGTGTTGTTAATTTGTTTCTAAAGTGAGTCAATCCTTGAAATTGTTGTTGCTTTATTCCTATGTGAATGAGCAGAGCATCTCACACATATTAATAAGCTGCTTTGATGTGCTAATTAGGATTACAGTCTGCTTGTAGTTACCAAAATAAAGACTTGCAATGTTTTCTGTCTCTCACCCTTATCAAGCTTTTTGAGCCACACGTTAGCATACCGAGCTGCACATTAGCATACTGAGACGCACATTAGCATATAGGCAGCGCAAAATAATTTCTAAATATTTCAAAATTATTTACAGCAGAGAATGATTGCTAGTACAATATATGGCCAGTTTTTAAAGTTCTTTAAGATAAAGTCAACTTCCTGTCAGAATGATAGAGTCCCTTTAAATAAAGTTGAAAAGGCCTTGGACACCATGAGAAGAGCTGATCTGATTGATAACGCAGTGAAAGTATGCACTTTGATTAGCAAGTAAGGTATTTAAGATACACAATAGTAAGAGGCTTGGTCAACCCTCAATTGAATAAAGTTGGCGCTATACAGACTTGGGCAAGGTCTTTGGGGAAGAGACAGGTGCAAGCCTTTCTTGGAATAATCTGGTACTATTGAAGATTTATACCCAGTTTTGACGCAATTGCAACCCCATATGTGGATCTAACCAAGAAAAGGGCCCCAGACATTGTGATGTGGACTCACAGGTGGAAAAGCCATTTGAGGGAGTAAAAGTAGTACTGTGTGAAGAACCAATTCATATTGCCATTTGTTGCTTTTGAGAGTAAATTGGCTCCTGTGGAGGAATAGGAGCATCCTGTGATGTACATCAGAGATATTCAGTAGCTGAGCTGGAGTATCTGGGGACCCACAGATGCTTTTTAGCATTACCTGTGGTTAGGCCATTAAAGCTTGTGACAGATCATGCCCCATTGAAGTGGATGCATCAAATTAGGGGAAACAATGGAAGAGTGTCTAGGAAGTTTCTTCCACTTCAACAGTATAAATGTATTATTGAACACTGTGCAGGAAAGGAACACATCAATGCTGATGCACTGTCCATGATCAACTGCCTTTCACTCAAGTTGCTAAACCGCATACTGTTGCTTGATGGGGTATTTGTGTGGTGTGCTAATTAGGATTACAGTCTGCTTGTCTGTCTCTGTAATAACCAAAATAAAGACTTGCAATGTTTTCTGTCTCTCACCCTTATCAAGCACTTTGAGCCACACGTTAGCATACTGAGCCACACATTAACTTAAGATAAAGCAAAGCTATTTGTCCAGTCCTGAACTGAAGGTGTTAACTGAGCTTCAACACAGAAAGTACATCTGGAATCATACAGGAGGTGCTACAGAGGCCTACGGCCATGATAAGAGAGAGGTAGAGAGGTGACATTGGGAACATAGATTCACATTACTCTTGCTCTCCAAAGGGGGCACCTAAGCAGTTTGTGACTAGGGGTACCACATATGTCAATTCAGTCCTGCTTCTAATCACACAGTAAAGAACAAAGGAAGACTAAGCCAACATGACTCCATCTTCCTTCCACAAAAATCCTAATTTTTCAATACATAATAACTTGAAACAGCTCGGAGCTCACAATGTCAAATCCTTTATTGACACTACACTGAATTAAAACTAACACGAAATAACCTCTTAGTGCCCTTACCTAGCAACCCAAATGGTTTATCTTTTACAGTATCCGCACTTTATGTAAAATGTTTTACAAAAGCTTATTGCATTGGATTACATTACCCCCAGATTGCTTTTAACAAACTTAATGGACTTACGCATGATGTATTCCACATATAAGTTCCATATTTGGTTATGGCTGTGGTTTCTTGGTTCCCATGCAGATTCCCTAGGAGGTGGAAGAGATGGTCTGCTTTCCCCATCTCTTTAAGAACTAGCCACATGTTGTTGTGATCCACACACTCAAAACAAAACCTTTAGAATAGTCTATGAAGCAAAGGTAAATTATTTTCTGGAACTTCTCTATTATCCAGTGGGCATTAACACTTTGATTGTTTTTCCCTTTGCCTCTGTGAAACCTGGTTTGCATATCTGGTAGTTCTCTGTCCATATATTGTTAATGCTGATCTTGCAGAATCTTAATCATTACCTTGAAATTAGTGAAATAGTCTTTGGCACTGCCTTTTTTGGATTGGAATGTAGACTAACCTTTTCCAGTCCATGGCTACTATTGAGTTTTTCAAATATATTGGCAAAATGCAAGCAACCCATTTACAGCATCATCATTTATGAGTTTGAACATTTTAGCTAGCTTTCCATCAACTTCCTCTGATTTCACTCTCTAATATGTCTGGCTCCAGCTCATTGGACAAACAACTGAGGTTATCAATGCTGTTAAGGTCCCTACCAATTTTGTCTTTTATGACACCCACTTTGGCATGAAAGGTTCCCTTGAGATACCCAATTTTCTTGAAGAGATCTCTTGACTTTCCCATACTGTTATCTTCTTCCATCATTATAGAATGTCTCCTTGCCTCTTCTTGTTATCGTCTGGAAAAATATTTTCCTATTTCCACTTCCTTTTAAATTTCCTTTTTTGCTGTGCTAATTTCAAAGCCTCATCCGTCAGCCAAATTGCCTTCTTACAGCCCTATTAAATTCGAAGCCAGTAAATCCAATGTGAGACTGCGGGCTTGAAATTTGGCCGAGTTACTGTGCTATTAAATTAGAACGGACTGCGAGCTACGAGCTACGAGATGGGCCTGCATGAGTGCTGCCAGCACTGGGGAGCTACAGTTCATTAAGGGAAACATGAATGCTAACATGTACTGTGACATAATGAAGCAGAGCATGATCCCCTCCCTTCAGAGACTGGGCTGCAGGGCAGTATTCCAGCATGATAACGATCCCAAACACACCTCCAAGACCACGACTGCCTTGCTAAAGAAGCTGCAGGTAAAAGTGATGGACTGGCCAAGCATGTCACCAGACCTAAACCCTATTGAGCATCTGTGGGGCATCCTCAAACGGAAGGTGGGGGAGTGCAAGGTCTCTAACATCCACCAGCTCTGTGATGTCATCATGGAGGAGTAGAAGAGGACTCCAGTGGCAACCTTTGAAGCTCTGGTGAACTCCATGTCCATGAGGGTTAAGGCAGTGCTGGAAAATAATGGTGGCCACACAAAATATTGACACTTTGGGCCCAATTTGGACATTTCCACTTAGGGGTGTACTCACTTTTGTTACCAACAGTTAAGACATTAATGGCTGTGTGTTGAGTTTTTTTGAGGGGACAGCAAATTTACACTGTTATACAGGCTGTACACTTATTGCTTTACATTGTAGCAGAGTGTCATTTCTTCAGTGTTGTCACATGAAAATATATAATAAAATATTTACAAAAATGTGAGGGATGTACTCACTTTTGTGAGATACTGTATATAAGGCAAAGTGCCTAAAAGCTCACTTTAATACATTTATTAATGAAACTACTAGAGGGATACAATAAAATATATTGCTGCTTTAGGCAGAAAAATAATGCTGAATGAAACCCAGGGGGATGATGATTTGTAAAAGAAAAGGTTGCAAGAGCAGAATCAAAGGCAGCAATACCCTTGGTATTCCAGTTGGAGCTTATCTATAATGCCGTTTACAGTTCAGGAGGTTGTGTTTTTAAAAGAAATAAATTAAAACATATTCAAAGTATAATATGAAAAAGATGTGAAAGGATGACTTCTTAAGCTAAACATGTAGGATAGATGGGAGAGGAAGGATATACTAGTAACTTCCAAATATATTAATAACAATTGCTTTTTGCTGCTCTTGGGCTGTGGTGTTAGAGACTGGCCAAAAAACTGGGATTTAGGTACTGGATTGTCCAGTAAACAGATATAGGTCAATGGTAAAGGGCAAAAACTAAAAGACATATAGGTCAAGGCAGGACTAGTCAGGTATGAAGGCAGACAAGCAGAATTAGTAACAAAGCAGAGCACAGGATCCAGTGAGATAAAAAGCAGAAACACATAACTTGCATATGTCCACTAAAGGAAGGAAGCTATATGTTGCTATATATATATATGCTCCATGTATAGCAGAAATTCCTCTTCTGGATTGCTACCTTTTTGTGGTAAGGGGGTGGTGTACCTTAATGAAGCTGTAACTTATACCATGTAGGGTCACCTAAGATAGGCAGGTCATAGCAGAGAGGTCAGACAAATCACGGTTCACTGGAGAAGGAACTGGCAACCCACTCAAGTATCTTTGCCAAGAGAACCATATGAATAAGCACAACCAGAAACACAGACAGTTGTCCCTGACGTGCTGCATCCATACGGACACTACTGAAGGACAGAACAACAATAATAGCAGAAATGATTGCATCTGGTCATGTGATCAGACTATGGAGTTTTCCAGGTTTCTTATTTAAAGGGCAATTTAAAAGTATGTTTTATTTCAGCTTAATTACTATTACATAAATTAATGCAATAAACAAACTAAAGATAATTTAAACAGTATGTGAGATAAATATCTCAAACCTCAAACAACAAAAAGACAGCAAATCAATATTTACATATAAACCCATTTGTTGATATCAATGAATTCATACAAACAGAGGTAAATACGTGACTTGAGAAAACCAAACTTAATATATTTTATATGAAAGAACACTACCATTCCAATTTTTTTCAATTGAACAAGCCTGCAATTTAGGGGCTGAAAGCCGTAACCGTAAACCATGCACTTGTACATAGCATTTTAGGGCCGGAACATGATCAATTAAGCAAGGCTGTAACTACCCATTTAGAAACAGCCAATTGTAAATGAGATGTCATCATTAGGTCAATAAAATTAGCATGTCAATCAATTAGCATTTAGAGGTCCGATATGCGATCTGACTCGCAAAACCCCAAAATACAAAATAATAAAAATGAATGCCGATACTGTTCTAGTCCATGTGGGTGTCCTGATATGTATACCTCATTGATTCGAGAAATCGATATAACCCCGAAACTAAACATAAATTAAAATGATTTTTGATTGCCGATTTGCGAGCTTGCAGTATTTATTTTTTATTTGTTTTTACTTTCTAGTACTAACAGAATTTTCTCCTACATTTGCCCTTTACGGGTGTGAAAACATTTGCGGACTTGAGGAATTGTGAAAGACACACAGGGAGGGAGACAGCGGAAGAGACACAGGGGAGGAAGTAGAGGGGAGAAAGGCTTGCAATGAGAGCCTCCCGTCAAGTAGAGGGGGGAAGGGGTAGAGGGGGGAGAGGCTCGCTTTGAGCGCCGACGGCGCTCATCGCTAGCCAGGCAATCTAGAGGGGGGGACAGCCTCGCAATGTGTGGAAAACACCATTGCCAGGCTTCAAATATTATTGCTGTCATTTTTGACGGGCATGTTGCTAGTAATAAATAAACCTCATAAGAGTAAAATTCTGCACATGTAGTGTAATTCCCTCAATAAGTGCCCATAATCACTGTTTTTAACTTTAATTGTTGTTCTGGAATTCTGCATTAAACTTTATGACTACAAATCTCATCTCATCCTGCTATTACTATTTTGGGCTATCAGGTCAACTTGTGTGTTTGTCTTTTGTTTGATTTATATCTTAATAATAATGGACTCATAAGAGATACAAGGTGGCAAGGAATTATATTAAGTAAAAAATCCCTGTAAATAAAATCAAATATAAAAAAAATCCCTGTCCAAGAAAATGTACATAATGATATATCTGAGTATATAATACAATGGGAAAGATTTTAAAAATGTGGCAGTTTTTTTCTGAAGATTTTAACTTATTGCTACTCCAAAGTGTGCCCTGTTAATGACACCATGCATACCAACCACTAGATGTCGCTGCTGTTTCATATTATAGAGTGTTCCTTTTAAATATATCAACCTTTAAATACATGTATAAATGTCTGAAAGCAATCAGAACTGCTTGGCTTATAGATTGGGCCCCATATAAAATAAAAGTACAGGAAAACGGAACACCTGTTTGTATTGCTTGGCATACAGAATTTCAGGGTGGTTAAAGTCAGGTCAAGTTTTATTTTTATAAGTCAAAATACAGACATACTATAATCATTAGAGAGCAGCTTTGTGCTACTTTAAATATCATTAACATACGTAAATACAATAAAAGGTAAGCAATCATGTAAGGGTAGATTAGGAATATTTATTTTTATGCAAAAAAACTTTTATTATGTGCCTTCTTTTTTGCATCTTCACACATTTATTTCTATAAGAAATAACAGCAACACAAAGAAAACTGAAACAAAAGACAATAACAAGGAAAAATATAAATATATATATGAATGCATGCATTGTTACTATACAGGGAGTGCAGAATTATTAGGCAAGTTGTATTTTTGAGGATTAATTTTATTATTGAACAACAACCATGTTCTCAATGAACCCAAAAAACTCATTAATATCAAAGCTGAATATTTTTGGAAGTAGTTTTTAGTTTGTTTTTAGTTTGAGCTATTTTAGGGGGATATCTGTGTGTGCAGGAGACTATTACTGTGCATAATTATTAGGCAACTTAACAAAAAACAAATATATACCCATTTCAATTATTTATTTTTACCAGTGAAACCAATATAACATCTCAACATTCACAAATATACATTTCTGACATTCAAAAACAAAACAAAAACAAATCAGTGACCAATATAGCCACCTTTCTTTGCAAGGACACTCAAAAGCCTGCCATCCATGGATTCTGTCAGTGTTTTGATCTGTTCACCATCAACATTGCGTGCAGCAGCAACCACAGCCTCCCAGACACTGTTCAGAGAGGTGTACTGTTTTCCCTCCTTGTAAATCTCACATTTGATGATGGACCACAGGTTCTCAATGGGGTTCAGATCAGGTGAACAAGGAGGCCATGTCATTAGATTTTCTTCTTTTATACCCTTTCTGTGGAGTACTTGGACGCGTGTGATGGAGAATTGTCCTGCATGAAAATCATGTTTTTCTTGAAGGATGCAGACTTCTTCCTGTACCACTGCTTGAAGAAGGTGTCTTCCAGGAACTGGCAGTAGGACTGGGAGTTGAGCTTGACTCCATCCTCATCCCGAAAAGGCCCCACAAGCTCATCTTTGATGATACCAGCCCAAACCAGTACTCCACCTCCACCTTGCTGGCGTCTGAGTCGGACTGGAGCTCTCTGCCCTCTACCAATCCATACACGGGCCCATCCATCTGGCCCATCAAGACTCACTCTCATTTCATCAGTCCATAAAACCTTAGAAAAATCAGTTTTGAGATATTTCTTGGCCCAGTCTTGACGTTTCAGCTTGTGTGTCTTGTTCAGTGGTGGTCGTCTTTCAGCCTTTCTTACCTTGGCCATGTCTCTGAGTATTGCACACCTTGTGCTTTTGGGCACTCCAGTGATGTTGCAGCTCTGAAATATGCCAAAACTGGTGGCAAGTGGCATCGTGGCAGCTGCACGCTTTACTTTTCTCAGTTCATGGGCAGTTATTTTGCGCCTTGGTTTTTCCACACGCTTCTTGCGACCCTGTTGACTATTTTGAATGAAACGCTTGATTGTTTGATGATCACGCTTCAGAAGCTTTGCAATTTTAAGAGTGCTGCATCCCTCTGCAAGATATCTCACTATTTTTGACTTTTCTGAGCCTGTCAAGTTCTTCTTTTGACCCATTTTGCCAAAGGAAAGGAAGTTGCCTAATAATTATGCACACCTGATATAGGGTGTTAATGTCATTAGACCACACCCCTTCTCATTACAGAGATGCACATCACCTAATATGCTTAATTGGTAGTAGGCTTTCAAGCCTATACAGCTTGGAGTAAGACAACATGCATAAAGAGGATGATGTGGTCAAAATACTCATGTGCCTAATAATTCTGCACTCCCTGTATTATAGGGCACTCATTTGTCCTAAGGTAGAAGTTCTGAGCAAACTTTTACACCTTTGTTTTCAGAAATGCCTTAGTTAGATTAACAGCCTTATTAAATTGCGATTCGGCCAAATCTAAAGGTCTCTATATAAGAACAGAGCATATTTTTTACAGAAGTTTTTAGTTAGTGAAGACCTTGCTTTTGGATACAAGTTCACTAACTAAAAACTTCTGTAAAAAAAATATGCGATGTGCTTATATAGAGCCCTTTAGCATTGGCCAAATCGCAATTTAATAAGGCTGTAAGTAAAAGGTGGTTACATAGTAATGTGCGTGTGTGCATGCCCCAATTTACTGGAAGTGTGAGAAATTTTATTATTATTATAGGTGATGTCTTGCATTTTTAATATAAAATAATAAAATATATATTTTTAAATAATAATAAGAACAATAATCTATGGTCTAGCCAACTACAAGTTAATTTAAAATAATTCTTCATGCCCAGTTCTTATAGTGTTACCATTCAGGTTACAGTAATTGTAACAGAAATCACCTGTTTGTTTTCATACAAGTTAATACATATTCACATACTTTGTAATGAACCCACATGATAATAGCCATGTATTCAGGGTCTCATGGTTTCACTATGCAGAATGTATATGGTTCCAATATTAGCTATTAATGTAGTATGATAATAACACAGACTTTTTAAATAGAAGATAGGTAAAGAAGTACCGAGGACAAAGACTTAATAATTTAACAGTAAACCCTAGCGCTGTCATTTACATATAGTACCACTGCTCACCATAAGGGGTGCTAGTGTTTTATGCATCAAACGAGTAAAGAAAACAAGGAAAAAATACTTATTCAATTTAACTTCAAATAAAATTATAGAAAAAAAGTTAAGATAAAAGGAATAGGAAGGGAGGATTAAGAAGTAAATATTGCTTTCTAATATAGGCAATACCAACAATAGAGGTGCTCAGACAGGGAATGAAATATCCCTAATGGGTAGTTCTATTAATATGGCCATCCACTCCGAGAGCAGCCTCTTTTTAGCTCATTTGTGCCCTTCACATGAAGATTAATCCTGTAGTATATCAGTTTGATCTCATTAAAAAGAGTGGTCCAGCCCCAAAATACAAGGCAATTCTGCCCTGGACAGGAGAAATAGCAAACCCCAGACGTACGTTTCAGGCTTAATTGGGCCTCGTCAGTAGGGTGTAGCTTATAACCCCCTAAAGCACATTGAGCAAGCGATCCATGTGTGGAGCCCCCTATCACCCTTGGGAAGACAAAGCCCTAAGGGTCATTTGCATAAGCAATACCAACAATAGAGGTGCTCAGGCAGAGAATGAACCATCCCTAATGGGTAGTTCTATGGATATGGTCATCCACTCTGAGAGCATCCTCTTTTAGCTCACCTGTGCCCTTCACATGGAGAAATATCCTGTAGTATATCAATCTGATCTCACAAAAAGTTTGATCCAGCCGCTAAATACCAAGCAATTGTTCTGAAGCAGTGAAAATAAAAAATGATCAACGGGTCACATAAAAGCTTTTTTTATTATTTAGCAGAGTTCAAAATAAATATATTTAAATATCAAATTATTCATATGATTTCAGATCAAATAGTGTAAATGTGGGTGGCTCCAGGAATTAGGGCTGGAATCTAATATATATGATTCCTCCTTTCCATAGCACCTATAGCACATAATATGATGGCATACCAGACAATAGAAGATACAATCTCAAATACCTAATGACATCCTCTCTGCATATTAAAATTGCGCACGACTCATGTATCTATGACTTTAAGTTAAAAAATAATGCAGGATTTACATGACCATTGTATTTTACCTATGGTTTACAGAAAAAAGAAGTTTATTAGGGCACCGAGGGAGGATGTGTAGATGGAGAAAAGGAGGGGGCCTAGGACTGAACCTTGGTGTGCGCCGACAGTTAGACGCCGAGGGGAAGAAGAGACGCCAGAGAATGAGACGCTAAATGTTCTATTTTCTAGATAGGATATGAACCAATAGAGAGCAGTGTCATGGATGCCTAGGGAGCGGAGACTTTGAATAAGAAGAGTGATCAACTGTGTCAAAGGCAGCAGAGAGATCCAGGAGAATTAATCATTAGTAACTTTTGTTAGAGCTGTCTCAGTGCAGTGTTGGGGCCGGAAGCCAGATTGGAAGGGATCAAGGAGAGAATTGGAGGAAATAAATTGGGTAAGGCGATTGTAGACGACGCACTCAAGCAGTTTGGAAACCAAGGGAAATAGAGAGATAGGGTAATAGTTAGATGCAGCAGCTGGATCGGATGAGGGTTTCTTGAGAATGTGTGTAATTATGGCATGTTTCATAGGTGATCTACTGAAGTATATAATGACTCTACATCACAAGTAGCAAGACGTGTGGTGTCACCAAGAACAATATTATATAGTTTGTTTAAAATATCCCTGGTGTCTATTACATATGAAATTAATGAAGTAACAATGTCCCATAATTTACAATCCACATATTTACTGGCCTGTTCCTAACCTCCATAACCCGAGACAATAGGTCTACCCAGAGGTCTCTTATAGTCTTTGTGAACTGTGCTGATAGAATATGGAAACTCTAGGATGCACAATTGTAAGGTACTTCATTTATTTAGTTCCATTTAACATCAAGTTAGCTTGTTATATGATCAGGGGTGCAGGAGCCACAATAATTCTCGGGGTGGGGGGTTACAGCTCATTGTATACACAGGCCATAAAATAGCTTATTTATACATACATACAAACATAGAAAATGTATATGATCTTATTATACTGCTCCAAAAATTGTTGTATTCCCTATAAGTCTTTTATAGCAATCCATATCCCAAAATTATGGATTAGCTTATTTTAAATACATATCCAAAGGCCACATTACCACTATTATCCAAGGGCTTAATCCATTTATTGATCTCTTTATTCTTGTGATCTAATATTACACAATTCTTTCTTTCTTAACAATATAAAATCTCTAATACATTTAAAATAGATGTCAGTTGGTGGATAAACATAATATATGTATGAATGAGGAAGTAAGCAACCTTTATTGAATACATACATACATACACTTTCTCTAAGCAAAGGGTTTAAGGCACTACTACCCTCACCTAATGTAGGCATAGCACCGTAGTGTATCTAGGCCATTGTGCGTCATGGGCTAACATAATACATTCCTGTTAGTACATACACACAACTGGATGCAGTGAAATAATTCAAGTTAATAGACAAATGCTGCTGTATTACGAGTTGCCAAATGTGAAACCAGCTGCAATTTGTCACCTCTGCATTGCCTGCCTCTGCATAGCAAAGTTGAACAAACTCTTGTTCATATATGCTAATTAAACAAGAATGTCTAAATTCTCTCAATTATTTGTGTTTTGTACTAAAATAATCATACTAAAAAACATACACGTCTTTGAGATTCTTTGCTTTTATGTTGTCTGTTTTGTTCCCAGTTTAAGAATAATACAATTTACAAAAAACAAATATAAAAATAAATCAAAGCAGGGGTGATTCTTTCTATGTTTTGCAAAAAAATAATTGGAAATATATGATAAGCAATATAAATGAGCTTATATATGGATGACCTTTACAGGATTAAACAGTATAGGACAAGTGGCAATGATTTAGTAACTCCCAGTTAGGGGTCAATAATCCCTGCTGTGTAATGTAATTCTTATTTATATGAATACAACTACATTTATTACTAATCACATTCTGTCGCAGTAAGTAAGATATACCAAACTTAAGGAATACATTATAAATGTAGCATCCATGGATTAGATTGGAAATTCACTGGCCCATAATGTTGAGTCACAATTGCATAATTGGCGAATCTTAATTTTTATCGCATTGCTTCAACTTGAGTACAACTTGCTATTTGGACAAAAAAAAATAACAATTCTTAGCTACGGTTTTCCCAAGCTTGGTCTCATTATTAGGCAGGGGTAGCCTGAGGCAATACCTGAGGGATTTTGAAATTCCAAACACACAGGGGCCAGATCAACTAGAAATCGGGTTTCTATATTTGGTTCACTGGCGCTCATGTTTATGTATACAATATATATGGGTGTCATTTTGTGGATAAGCAGTATTTTACTGTTAGGCTATTGCAGCCTACAGCTATTACATATATTAATGTATATGTATGCATTTCTTTTTGTATAAATCATTACTGCACAGAAAGAAAAGAGTGTCAATAAATCATACAAGAAATTACAGCAATATAACGTATACTATTGTTGGACAATACATGCACCAGTGAGCAACTAATTAAAATATTCTGTTACAAAAGTGACTATATATGACAATTATATAGGTAAATGGTGCTGTAGTAAACAGATTTTACTAGAAAACTATCATATCCGTAGGGAAAACATTTGTCACTCTGAGAAATATTAAGCTCACCATATAAGACTAACTTTCTTGAAAAATGAAACACAATTTTGTATTATTTCATTTTATATTGGCATTTCAGGCAAATTAAGGGCCCTTGGTACATATAAGCTAAGGTAAGATATATTATTGATATAATATGGTTCACACAATCTAGAAATATAACTACAAGAATATTTTGATTATTTGCTCCCATTGACTACATCAGTCATGCTGCATTTAAGTGGTGCTGAGTTTGAATTCCATTGTTATACACAAGATTGATTAAAAAGCTGAACTACAGTAAAAAATGAAGGCTGAGAGTATGGGTCACTAGAAGGAGAACGTCACTTCATTGAAATAAAAAACAAGAGGTTGGGAAATTGCACTTTAATAGTATGTGGGCTACATGAGACCCAAGGCCAGCAATTTAAAATGAGCTCCAAAACATGTCTGTTTTTGCTAAAAGGTTTTTCCTGAAACTCTAATATTATTTTTGTTCAGTGTGATCAGCTTTGGAGCATACGTACAATATATGATTTCTACTTTTGCTAAAAAGATGTTCTGACTAAATAAGTCAACAAGACGCTTAGCTGATGTCAGTTGCTTAAGTTCTTGTCCATTTGTATTAATTTGCTCATTATAACAACCAATCAGCGAATTGCCCGTCAAAAAATGACGGCAATAAGATTGTAAGGCAGGTAATGTTGTTTGGGTGCAAAATTTATTTTGTTGGTGTTTTATGATACTTCGGCGCTCATTGTGAGCCTCGCGCTGAGCGCCTTTGGGGCTCATTGCGAGGCTCTTGGTTGTTTGTGTGCTATGAGCAGCATTGGTGTTTGTTTTTGTTATGGCAATGAATAATTAATAAAATAAGAAATTATTATACTTTACCTATTGTGAAGTAATATATGCAGGAAACATTGTGTTGAAGAGCTGGCAATCTGTTTTCATGTTGCTACATCATCAGTGCTGTGGAGCTGCTGTGTAAGCGTCATGAATGTGTAATAGTGTGCGTGCGCGAGGCAAATCCGTTAGGGTAGCTGTGTACTTCCAGATTATATAAGTTATTGTGTGGTATGCGGCTGTGGCTGATTTAGCGTCCTTGTTTTCGGATGTCGTCCAACTTTTTCGGAAAATCCGTAGATGTTTGGTGGTGTTTTGCGTGTTTAGGGTTCTTTAGCCTCGTTTTCGTTTTGTCCGGCGGCCTTTTTTTCTCTCGCTTAGGTGATTTTCGGGTGTCTAAACTCTGAAATTTGTACGTAAATCGAGGTGTAACTTCACTTGCAGAGGTCCTGGGTGCCCCCTCTTGCTCTGGGTAAGCTTAATGTGTTTGTTGTGTGTATTTATTGTGTTTCTAATGTTTTTGGGGTCGCGCGGGTTGCGTCCTTGTTTTTGGATCTTGTACGTCTTTTTCAGGATATCCGTAGGTGTTTGGTGGTGTTTTGCGTCTTTAGAGGGCTGTAGCCTCGTTTTCGTTTTTTTTCGGCGGCCATCTTTTCTCTCGCTTAGGGGATTTTTGAGTGTCTAAACTCTTTTATTTGGAGTTAAATTGAGGTGTAACTGCAGTTTTCGAGGTCCTGGGTGCCCCCCTTGCTGTAGGTAAGCTTTTTATGTATTTGTTGTGTGTATTTATTGTGTTTTTCATGTTTTCATGTGCACAGGTTTCGGGCGGTTTTTGCGAGGTAGTAATGGGTCGTAACGTGTCTCGCAGTTGCTGGCAAGTAGTGCCTTCGGCTTTGCGAGCGCCGCGGGCTCGCTAGGCGAGCCCGCAAGCATTTGCAACGGTCTGCATGCTCACAACTATATATGTGATAATTTGGTGTAGTGAGGAAAATTCTGGGAAGAGTCATTCTTAGCATTTATTGCACAATAAAATATAACTAAAATTAAAGTTTCCGTTATTGATCACTTTTTACAGAAAACTTGTAAATTTTAGAATCATTGTCTCAGAGAGAAGGAAATAGTTTGAGCAAATACAAAAATAGTAGTAGTAAACTTAAATATAACATAAGCAACAATTATATCTTGTTTAGTGTCACAAAACATAAACATATAGAATATTTTATTATGATAATTTAATTTCTGGAACTACTGAGCCTTGATTTTATCTCTCAGCTTCACTAGTTGTGTGCCAATCTCCCAGAAACACAAACTGCTCTGCATATCTGTCAGCCAGTGACACCTGTTGAGGATTAGGTGATCATCTAGTCTATTTAAACCCATGTGTTTCTTCCTGTTTGGTAATCTGATGTGCTTGTTATTCCTGGCTGCTTTCTGATCATGTCTATTCAAGGACATCCATTGCTTTCTACCTATTCTATCTATAATGTGCTAGTTGTCTTCGCTAATCCTTGCCTCTTCGACACTAATCTTGACCAGTCATTGTCCCCTTTTGTTAGTTTAATTAGCGCATTGTGGATTATAGCTCACCTTCAGAGGGAAATCTATCATCTCTGGGGAATTTGTTGATTTAGGGATAAGATTCCTACCATTTTAGTCCATATGGCATCCTGTAAGGCTTATATTCATGGATTATACTGCAGATATTGATTCTAATTCTTTGTTGTCATATATATATAATATATGTTAGCATTACAATGTGATCAAAATTCAAATTATATAGTTTCCATAGTTACTTTCTTCTTAGGTCTCTTGTTACATTGTTTTCTTATGGGCAAATTCCCATGAACAGATGGCTTCCAATGTATTTTCTTGCTTGTTTATTTAGGTGTACCTCTTCCTTGAAACATCTTTGCATTTTTGTTTATTTTTTTAAGTCAGTAAAAAATATTAAGCTTCCACTGTTAATATCTCACAAACGTATACATATATACTGCTCCTCCACGTCTACTACCATCATCTCTATCAATAACTTTTCAATCTTACCTGCTTCCATGGCCCAGACTCCTCATTATGTTGACCAGGGATCCGCCTAAGGGGGGCTTCCCTAGGAAGGATGCCTAATTCCCTACTTAGCAATGTCAGCTGGCATAAAAAAGGCTAATACTGTAGTTCAGATGTTCTACTAGGGGCAAACACATTGAACTAAAGAGTTAGGAAACTGCTGTGACGCTGTTGCTGCTTGCAGAGAAATTATGATTACTAGAGGAAATATGGTGGAACATTTATCACCCACAAGCTCTATGCTATGTAATGTAATTCTCGGTGCATGTTTCTGTATGTTAGTGCATATATATGTATGTTAGAAGATGTTTCATTTGTTCTGTGTAGCTATTTTATTGAGGTGTATAGTGTATGGGGCACTTTATGCATACATTTGCAGTGTTGGGGTGATGTGTGTACATATCTATAGTGTGGGGAAGTTGGAACTATAGATTTTATTTACCTGTCTAGTATAGAGGAAGCATTGGATATATATATCTATAGAGTGAGAGATCCGGAGCTGTGTAATTTCATGATCTCTCTGGCATATAGAAAGCAATTTGTATATCACTATAGAATGAGATAGCTGGAGCTGAATACTTAATCAATAAATTATCAATATATTTTTACGTTTGTATCAATAAATTGTGGGGGAGGTCTATATATCTATAGTATTGGGGAACTGTGTGTTGGGAAGCAGTATGTACATCTGTATAGTGTGTGAGAGATGTATTTGTTATCTAAAAAGCAGCACGGGAGAAGCAGTGTGTACATAGATATAGTGTGTATATAACTGTGTATATATCTATAGTGTGGAGGTATATATCCATAGTGTGGGGGTAAATGTTTATATCTGTAGTGTAGGGGTATATATATCTATAGTATGGGGTATATATAGGGCCCTATTAAATTCGCCAAATTGTACTTCCTGAAGCCTGTAAAGGAGCCCGCAAAAGTTACAGCTATTAAATGAGCCTCTTTAACTACCCCTAAACGATCTGCGGATTACAGGTTGAAAAACAACAGTGGTTGCCTATATATATATATATATATATATATATATATATATAGACACATCATTATGTTTTCAGCAAAGCTGGTTCTGCCCTCTGAAGTTTATGGACAACCATTGATATGGTCAAATGTGCCTACTCTGGGTGAAGTGTCCCTGGAAATTAATAGCAAGCATTGAAAACTATTTCTTGTACACAACACTGTTTTATTATTCATATTGAATTATTGGAGTCTGTGTTATTAGGGGTATGATATACAAGATTGCTTCTCTCTTGTTAAATTAACTGAGGGAATTGTGTGGAGCAGTGTCAGGTCAGTACCTAGTGCTCACTGACATCATACATGAGTTGTCTGTATGTCACCATTTCCCTGGTGTGCACCTCCACATCCTGTCTAACGCAGATGTTCAGAGCAGCACAAAGCTTCTCTGTCTCAGTACTCTGACTAACTGTCAGACTCGCCTGCAAATTAAAGCATGCTGTCCGCCACTCACCTTTCATCATTTTATTATTCTGCTTGTTTGCAAGTGCATCTGTTGTTTTATGTATAGCAATTTACATTTACTCACTGTTTTACACAACTTTTTACATGGAGTTTTGAACTTTTACAAAATGTATTGAAAGCTTAGTGTGTGTGGAGAATCCTCACCAATGTGCACATTAGAAGCAGCCAAGAAAGTTGTGCCTATGGGTGCCCCAGATGCAAATTCAGACCTGCCTGCATCTAAGTCTTTGTTTCTAGAAATAAACATTGTTTCACTCCTTTGTTCCCTACTTCCTTCCTTCAGTTTATCTAAACAATATCCTCTCTCTAACCATCTGCGGGTTACATGCTTAAAATCCCTGCAGTTGCCAAAATCGTAACTCCCAACACATCTAAGCCTTTGATCTTTCAAGCCTGTAAATGTTACAATTGCAAATCGCTATTCAATTGCTACAATTCCTCAAGCCCGCAAATGTTCTCACACCTGTAAAAGGCAAATGTAGAAGACAATCCTACAGGTACCAGATAGGACTCGCAAGGGGGTTAAACACCTGTTCATAGCACTGTAAATGCAAATAAAAAATCAATACTACACTTTAAAAGATGGGGAAAGCGATGAAAGACATTGGAATTCATTGCACAAGAGTCTCAAGTTTGCAAATAAATTATATTTTTTTATGTTTCATTTCTGTGTCATATCAATCTTGGGAACCGATGAGTTAATACATATCAGGCCACCCACATGGACTAGTACAGTATCGCCATTCATTTTTATTATTATTGTACTCCAAGTCATGAGAGAGCGATAGGACTATATATATATCTTATGGTGGGTGCTGCCTCCTGCTTGTAAACTTCTTTTAGTGATATCCGGCGAAATTCTAGCTCGCTTTACGTTCAATATATATTTGTCTATGCAACTTTGTAACTTTTTAAACTAATAAGCTGCAGGAACCTCAGGAATGGATCTAAATATATAAGATATCTTTGGGACAATTATCATTCTGGTAACCGTAATTCTTACGGACCATGATAAATTTACTTCTTTCCAATCTTGGATAATTTTTTGTTTATTTTTAAAAACTTTTTCTAGATTTTCTTTGAAAGTATTCTTTTAAGTTAAATGATAGGGATATACCCAAGTGTGTTATTGCCCTTGAGTTCAAATTAAATATTTGAGTATTTTTTAGGTTTGCTATTTCATTTAGTGAAAGGCCTGTCATAATAACATCAGATTTATCACTATTGACTTTAAAGTAATATAATCTCCCGAAGTCCCCAAGAAGTTTATCCAAAACTCTCAAGGACTACATCTTCAATTTATTTTGTTTCTCTTATTTTTATCAGTAATGGTTCTACAAACAAGATGAATAATAGGGGGGACAGGGGACACCCGTGCCTCATCCCATTCCGGATTGGAAAGAGAGGGGTTTCAAAATTAGGGCCGCATATCTTAGCACTTGAGTTAACATATAGTGCATTTATTGCCTTTAAAACGATTTCACCAAAGCCATATTTTTGCTGGACCATTTTCAGAAAGTCCCAGCTAACCCTGTTGAATGCTTTCTCAGCATCTATCGACAGGGCCAAGCTGGCACCTCCATTTTTAGTGCCAATTGATAGAATATACAATCTATTTCCCTTTCTGTTATTTGTTCATTCAACTGTAATAATTCCACTTCTGAGACTTTCGGTAAATTAATATAGTTTAAAAAACGTTCTATATCTCTAAATTGAGGTTTTTGGAAGTTCCTTTGTTCTTCTATATTGTTCTTCTAGTATAGTATTGAAAGAATATTTTGCCAGTTTCCTTTGGATGATTATATAGCAAATTATTTTCTCCTTTAAGTCCCTGGATAAAATTCTGCATTGTCTCTTTTTTTAATTTATTGGCAAGGTATTTTCCCATCTTCTCTCCCATACTATATTAATTTTGTTGGAATTTCCATATAAGTCTATCTTGTTTTAGTTGGTGATTTTTTTTTAATTTGGGAATTAATCTCAATACTTTTATCTGAGTTCTCCTTATTTGGGGATGCTTTATTCTTCATCTGAGATCTTTCTAATTCTAGGTTTAGACTTCTAAGGGTTGTTCCCTCTGGATTTTTTAAGCTTATTTCTTTAGAAATCATGGAACACAACACTAAGGTGAAGGCACTGAGTTTACATTTATGTCTAAAAATTCCTTTATATTGTTTATTATTTCCATTATGTAGGTTTTATCTTTTAATAATAAGGGTTCTATCCTCCAATTCCTAGATGTATGGAGTTTTTCCCTAAATTTTATTTCTATGAATAAAGGAGAATGATCAGAGACTACACTGGGCAGGATATTGATTTTTTTTGTATCACAAAGAATTGAGGGGTCACCCAGAAAATAATCGATCCTCAAGTATACATTACATTTCTTAGAGGGAAATGTAAAGTCCTTCTTTTCAGGGTTTATGGTTCTCCAGATAATGTATAGGTCTAATTCTATTAGTACTTTTTTAATCCTAGCGGAGCTATTCATGATTGATTTGTTGACTTGCTTATTGGGATATGTGGATCTGTCTCCCTCTGGATCTAATACAAAATTTAAATCCCCGCAAATTATTATTTTCCCTTTTTTATATTTATTAACTAATTTTAAAAAGCTTTTAATAAATCTTTCTTGCTTGCTATTCCGGGCATATAAATTTACAATAGTATAAGGTATATTATTTAGTACTCCCACCCAGATGATATATCTACCAGCCATATTTATTTTAATAAATTCTTCCTTAATAATAAGGTTTTTGCTAAACATAATTGAGACCCCTCTACCCTTGCTGTTGTATGTCGAGTCTACTCTGTATACAATATTTTTATTGTTTAACAAATAAGTATATGTTTGTTTTAAGTGTGTTTCTTGTAGACATAGGACTTTCGTTCCATATTTAATGTATTCTGAAAATGCTATTTTCCTTTTAATGTTGGAATTCAGCCCACTGATGTTATGGGAGATCATTTTCAATGTCATCTATTCATTAGGCCGACTCTACTATTTAATAGATATATTTAATATTATATCTATAATATAATATAAATTCTAAATTCATAATACGTTATTCATTATCAAATCTGTTCCGTATGAACCTATTTTGTAATAAGCAAGTCCATATTGGGCTGTGTTCAACCATTGTAGATGTATCTCTTTAATTTCAGAGAAACAAAAAGCACAAACAGAGTGTAAGGAGGGGGATGAGTGGGAAAACACTTAAAAGTGAGAAGACAAAAGACAAACAAACACAAAAAAAAGAGGTGGAGGAGAAACAGATGACCCATAGTATGGGTTTCAGTCCAGATGTTATAATATTCAATTGTCAGGCAGTAGGTAGTTAGTCTTCCATTTCCATTCCTTCTTTTAAAGATGTAATTCTGTGCCATCTAGAATCTTTATTTATTGAAAGTCCAATCGGGAAAATCCATTTATAGACTATACCTTCCTTTCTTAAAGCTGATGTTAATTTTTATGGATTATTTACGTTTGTTTAGTGTATAGGATGAAATATCTGAAAAGATATTGATGTCTTCATATAGAGGCTCCAAAACCTTCTCCCTGTAACTTGCAGGTATTATAGCTTCTTTAAATGAGAGTAAATGGATTTTGACTATCACATCCCTGTATCTTCTGTTTTCCATATAAATAGGTACCGGGATTCTATGTTGTGTGTCAAATGTATTTGTAACTCCTGTGTAAAATAGGAACAAGCGAGGAAAAGAGACCAGACAAGTAATCTACAAGTTCTGAGTCTTTGATGGATTCCAGGACACCCCTTATATGTAAATTGTTCCGTCTAGATCTGTCTTCTACATGAGATATTTTATTGGTTAATTCTTGTATCTTATCTTCTAGATTTTTATTTTGTGTCTGAAGTGTGTTGTAATCTGTTGGCATCTTGTCTATTATTGTTTCTATAACTACTATTCTGCTATTGCAATATTTAATAGCTCTTTTTTTTTCCATTATTTGTTCTTTCATTTCTGCCATAAAGGTTGTTTGGAAGTCCTGTAATAAGATTTTCATCTTAAGTACAGTTAATATTTTCTCATCTGATGGTATTGTTTCTCTACCTTCAATACTTTCATCCATGCTGCCCATACTTTGATTTGGTGTCTGATCTGGTGTTTGATCTGTCTCTGAGAATTCCATAATTGGTTTCTCCTTAGTTTTCCCATCTGTCTTTGGGGAGAAGAGGGTATTATTTTTTTTGTAATTTGTTGTCTTTAGATTTAGTTTTCTTCATCTTAACCTTTAAACTTAGTGTAAATTTAGGTTATTTCGTGTCCTCTAGTGAGTAGATCAGTCTAGAAAGTATAATTTCATCTGTCCATAGCACAGTGGGGAGAAGATATATTCTATAATTCAAAAGTAATATAAGTCTCTTAATTGTCTCTTGTTATTATCCCCGTCACTTATACTTTGCAGCTTGGAACTCAGGCCTCAGGTCTTAGTCAGAATTCTGAGGAATTGCACACAAAAAAGTAACACACACACAGAGTGATATGTTAGTACAATTCGTTTATTGTTACGTCAGACCATGGATTATATAGATGCAAAAGAAGGCGGATTTTAGCAGCATCTTTACTGGTCATGTTAGTCGGTACAAGGACAAATAATCAGGTGCCTTTTTGTTTATTAGAACAACTAGACATGTTTGTGTGTTAGTAAGGTCGTTAGACATTTCAACAGTGGCGGCTGGTGACTTTTCAAGTTGGAGGGGCGACAGGGCGAAACATAGCCACTCCCCCTTTTTCAAACCACACCCATTTTTATAACTCCTCCCCCTGACGTCATAATGACCTTTATAAGCCCCGCCCAATGACCTTATGCTTGTAAAGCCCATTGAAATACATGATCTGCAATGCAGAAATGTCAAGAAGTAAAGTAACAATGTGTTAAATTCATTGGTATACAATATAGATTGAAAAAACTCATGTGACAAGACTACAGCAATATCATAATTGCACCTATACGTATTAACAGAAAAATTAAAGGAGTGACACCTACCTTTAGTCGGCTCTTCTTCTCAGGGTATTCACGTTCATTAAGTTGACCAATGAGTAGAAACAAATCTGCAGCCACATAGGGTTTGCACCTGGGGTTGAAAGAAAACAAGCAAATCAATCATACCATTCAAGAACAAAACCATACTTAAAAAACATTAAACGACCAAGTGGAACCATATAGGCCCCAAACATACCTTAGAAGACCAAGTGTGACTATATAGGCCCCAAACATACCTTAGAAGACCAAGTGTGACTATATAGGCCCCAAACATACCTTAGAAGACCAAGTGTGACTATAGGCCCCAAACATACCTTAGAAGACCAAGTGTGACTATATAGGCCCCAAACATACCTTAGAAGACCAAGTGTGACTATATAAGCCCCAAACATACCTTAGAAGACCAAGTGTGACCATAGGCCCCAAACATACCTTAGAAGACCAAGTGGAACTATATAGGCCCCAAACATACCTTAGAAGACCAAGTGGGACCATATAGGCCTCAAACATACCTTAGAAGACCAAGTGTGACCATAGGCCCCAAACATACCTTAGAAGACCAAGTGTGACCATAGGCCCCAAACATACCTTAGAAGACCAAGTGGGACCATATAGGCCTCAAACATACCTTAGAAGACCAATCAGCACTGCATAGGCCCAAACCAGTGGATCTTGGGATTCAAGAAAACAACAACATTTCACTTCTGTTTAGACCACACAATAATCAATGTCAAACAAACACGTTGAATTAGCATATGGATAACCATATGAGCAGTAACGCCACGCCAAGGCTTCAACAATTGTTACTGACCATTCACACACCTTTCATAGCTCCTTCAATATGCACACCCACACACCATTCATACTTTACTTACCACTAGTTATTTTTGGTAGTGAGGTGGTGCCATTTCTGAGAACTTTACGTACCCTTGAAGGTGCCTCCAATTCCTTCAAACCAATGCATTTAACCGCTACAGGGCCATGGTGCTTTTTAATTACTTTTTTGATCCTCTTCAATGTGGAGAAGCATCTTTCTGGTTCTTTAGTAGTCCTCGTTGTTGTAAGCAGGATTCCTTATAGCTTCACTCACTCTGTTAAATTATGTAGATTAAATTGATGCTAAAGTTGCTGCAGAGCAACAGCACTTGTACAGACATGGAATTCTTGCTTCCTGTACACAAGTGACAGCTGACCTTGGAAGTGCCTCCAATTCCTTCAAACCACGCCAAGGCTTCAACAATTGTTACTGACCATGCACACACCTTTCATAGCTCCTTCCATATGCACACCCACACACCGTTCATACTTTACTTACCACTAGTTATGTTTGGTAGTGTGAGGTGGTGCTGCTTAACGCAGTTTATCTTTGCACACCTTGGGGGTATGCATTCTTCTTTGCTTCAATCACTTGTATTTTAATTTTGCACGGCGATCTTTCAAAGAACAAAACTTCTCAATGGTTTTTTCATTGAAGTGTGGGATCTCGGAAATCAGTTGCTTTTCCATTGAGAGCATCGCCAATGCATTCAACCGCTCCAGGGACATGGTGCTTCTTAAAAAGGTTTTTATCCTCTTCAATGTTGAGGGACATGGTGCTTCTTAAAAAGGTTTTTATCCTCTTCAATGTTGAGAAGCATCTTTCTGATTCTGCAGTAGTCATTGGTGTTGTAATCAGGATTCTTAATAATTTTACTGTCTCTGTGAAATCATTCTGCAGATTAAATTGATGGAAAAGTTTGTGCAGAGCAACAGCACTTGTACAAGTATGAAACTCTGTCTTCCCATACAGAAGTGACAGCTCAGTGCGTAATTGTTCCTTCTTCAGTATTGGATATGCTTGCACGGTGTCTTCCAGAGCTTGGGTTGGAAAGCAAGTGCCATGGGTTTTATACAAGTCACTTTGAACAAGTTTGGCACTGACTAGGTGATTTGAAAATGAAAATCGTTCTTTTGCATGAACCACCACTATGTCACATACCTCTCTTGAAAGTTGTCTCAAGGTTGAGATCTCCGCACTCCGTCTGTTGACTGTTAGATCGCTTGGCAAACTTGCTTCTATCTCTTCCACAGAATTCCGGATTTTCTGGATGCTGGCGACAAAGTCTTCTGTGACTTTTTTGATATAAACAGTATCCGTGTCTCGCTTCTGAAGCTGACTATAGAGGATGTCTACATGTGGCATTATTAAATGAAATAATTTAAGGAAGTAAAGGAACTCCCTGTCTTCCAGCATTCCAATGAAACCTGCGGCTTCCCGTATAGATGTTGGATCAAAGTTTAGACATGCTTCAATTGTCTGAAAACACTCAAGTAGCGCATCTCTGTTCTCGTAGATCACGTTCACGGTCCTAACGTTGAAGTTCCATCGTGTCGGTGCACCTCTTGGAAGTCTTCTACCAACTACCTCATCCAGAACTCCAGTCCTTTTTGGAGAGCGTGAAAAAAAAGATGGTATGCCGCCTATGTTTGAAAAAAAAACTCTAACTCTTCCAATCCTTGAAACTGCTTTCTCATTATTAGGTTCAGTTGGTGAGCATAGCAATGGACGTAGTGTGCGTTCGGGTACACGTCTTTTATTTTTCTTTGAACTCCTCCTTGATCTCCACGCATCACACTGGCACCATCATAGCTTTGAGCTATGAGTTTCTTCTTGTCTTCTGGCTCTGGGAGAACAGTATTCAGTGTTTCCAGCACAACAGCAGCAATGGAGTCTGCATCCGTTGATTTCATTTCCGTGAAGCCATCAAATCTTTCCACCACTTGATGCTTCTTGTCAATGTAGCGATAGACTACAACGCACTGTGTCCTAGCGGAAATATCGGTTGTTTCATCCGCTTGGATTGCCACAAACTGGGCTTCCTTAAGCTCTTGGTGAATCACTTCCTTTATAACTTCATGCATGCAGTCCAGTAGCTCATTCTGCACGGTTTTGGAAGTGCCCTTAAACACAGTTGCAGTCTTCAAATGCTGTTCCATTGCACTATCGATACTGCCAACCAAATCCACCAGGCCTCTAAACACTCCTGGATTTAGCGATGTTTCACTCTCGTCGTGTCCTCTTAATGCCAGTTCAAAGGCGCCACAAAAGCGAACACAATCAATTATCTTCGAAAGGATGTACCGGTTCTTAGCCACTTCTTCGTTGTGTTTTTGAATGCTGACTTGGTATCCTTGGTCCAGTTGAACAGCAATGTTCGCCTGTCCAAGCATCTCAAACTTGATCCTGTTATCCAAGTGAGCTTTAGAACTTTTGTGTTTTGCCAATTTGTCAGCTAGATGTTTGACGTCAGTCACTCCAGTTTTGGTCCAAGCAGCGTCACCACCAAATAGGATGCATGGGAAACAATATAAGGACTTCCTAAAAACGCTTCCAGAAAGCCAGTCGTTCTTCTTGTACCATTCAGTATTGAAATTACGGACATATTGCTTCCCTCTATCTCTTGCGATTTGCTGCAGATTTATCTCTGGTTGGTCAGCTCCTAACCGTTTTACTTCCACCTTCTCCTCATAGGTTAGGGTGGCGAAAGGCTTCACAAGTAGAGAGTCAATAGTATTCATTTCTGATATTGATACCAATAAAAGAAAGAGATCACGGTATATTAATTTATATTATGTCACAAAATTACTTAAAAATAACAGTGTGTTGATTTCATTGGTATACATTACAGATTGCAAACCCTCATGTGACAAGACTACATCACCATCAAATTTGCACCTATACACATGGACAGAAAATTAAAGGCAATGATACTCACCAACAGTTGACGCTCCTTCTCGGGGTATTCACGTCCAGTAAGTCAACCAATGAGTCCAAAGAAATCTGATTCCACAGATAGTTTGCACCTGGGAAGTTATAGAAAACAAAAAAAAAACATTAGAACGTTTAAGACCCAAACCGTAACGTTTAAAACCTTAAAAGAGCAAGTGTGACCATATAGGCCCCAACCGCCGCTTAAAAACCTTAAATAACCAATTTTGACCATATAGGCCCCAACCGCACCTTAAAAACTTTAAATAACAAATTGGGACCATATAGGCCCCAACCGCACCTTAAAAACCTTAAATAACAAATTGGGACCATATAGGCCCCAACCGCACCTTAAAAACCTTAAATAACAAATTGGGACCATATAGGCCCCAACCGCACCTTAAAAACCTTAAATAACAAATTGGGACCATATAGGCCCCAACCGCACCTTAAAAACCTTAAATAACAAATTGTGACCATATAGGCCCCAACCGCACCTTAAAAACCTTAAATAACAAATTGGGACCATATAGGCCCCAACCGCACCTTAAAAACCTTAAATAACAAATTGGGACCATATAGGCCCCAACCGCACCTTAAAAAATTAAATAACAAATTGGGACCATATAGGCCCCAACCGCACCTTAAAAACCTTAAATAACAAATTGTGACCATATAGGCCCCAACCGCACCTTAAAAACCTTAAATAACAAATTGGGACCATATAGGCCCCAACCGCACCTTAAAAACCTTAAATAACAAATTGGGACCATATAGGCCCCAACCGCACCTTAAAAACCTTAAATAACAAATTGTGACCATATAGGCCCCAACCGCACCTTAAAAACCTTAAATAACAAATTGTGACCATATAGGCCCCAACCGCACCTTAAAAACCTTAAATAACAAATTGGGACCATATAGGCCCCAACCGCACCTTAAAAACCTTAAATAACAAATTGGGACCATATAGGCCCCAACCGCACCTTAAAAACCTTAAATAACAAATTGTGACCATATAGGCCCCAACCGTACCTTAAAAACCTTAAATAACATATAGGCCCAAAAAAAAAAAATATAATAATATATATATATATATATAAATATATATATATATATATATATATATATATATATATATATATATATATATATATATATAAAAATTGATATCAATATATCACAATAAATAAATATATATATATATATATATCAAATTGTTATATATATATATATATATATATATATATATTTATTTATTGTGATATTTTGATATTAATTTTTATATATATATATATATATATATATATATATATCCAAATATATATATATATATATATATATATATATATATAAAAAATTACACATAAATATACATAAACATATACATACAACAATATATATTAATTGATATTTATTATTTGATTAATTGATGTTCTTTATTACATGGTATATTATATTGTTCATGCATTTCTATTACACTTTATTTGTTATACATATTACAGTGCTATTTTTTGGCTATACATGTTACAGGATATTATCCTGTAACATGTATATCACATAAAATAGCCCTGTAATATGTATAATACATACAGGGTCAAACAAGTTCACACTAACCTTTTTTACCCTTACAGGCTTCCATACCTGCTTGCTGATTTGCTAATTTTTTAAAGACTCTCATTGGTTGAAATCGATGTCAATCAAAAATTTCAGCCAATCAGAGTCTTTAAAAAATTAGCATATATAGCAGACCGTGGGAAAAAAACAATTAATCGCGGGAGGGGCTCCTTGTAGGAGGAGCTCTTTTAGTGTGTTGTTTTTTTTTTTTTAGAGCGTCGGTTTTTTTTGTGGAGGGCCTCTTTCAATGGGCCAGAATGGATGGATGGACAATGGCTTCAATCAAGATTGGATTATTTTTGATCATTGGCTTCAATCAACATGGATTATTTTATTTTTGATCATTGGCTTCAATCAACATGGATTATTTTATTTTTGATCATTGGCTTCAATCAACATGGATTATTTATTTTTCATCATGACTATATCCAGAGAGGACAGAAGGCCAACGCTGGAGGGGTCAATTTTACAGGTAAGTATGTGCTGTTGTTTATTTTATTTTTTATTAATGTTTGTTTAAAGCTGTTTATTTTTGTATACAATGTGTTGTGTTACTAACTGTACTAACAATGTGTGTATGTGCTGTTTATTTTATTTTTTATTAATGTTTGTTTAAAGCTGTTTATTTTTGTATACAATGTGTTGTGTTACTAACTGTACTAACAATGTGTTTGCTTACTGTGTGTTTAATTGTAATAATGTTGTTACTGTATTTTTTTTTTCCCTTCCCTTATTTTTATTTTATCTTTAGAAGTGACATGCACATATACATGCCTGTTACTTCTAAAAATGGAATAAAAATAGGGGGGGGGGGGGTAGGTAGTTGGTTCATCCAGGGTGGGGTCGGTCACGGTCAGGTGCCCATCGGTCGCCCATAGGCCACGATCAGGGGTGGCACAGGCCTCATGGGGGTGAACATCCACCCCCATGTGGCCTGGTCAACCCCGCTCACTGCCCGAATACCCGGGGTAGCATAGGCCGCATCGGGGTGGTGCCGGGGGCCTCGGGGTGGCATAGGGCGGCAACATGGAGGTCATCAGGGGTGGCACAGGCCTCATCAAGGGGGTGATCCGATCACCCCCATGTGGGCCTGTGCCACCCCGCTCACCACCCGACTACCCCGATCCCGTGATCGGTGTAATCCGGTGGTGGCATGATGGCATAGCTAGGCTAGCATAGGGCAGGCCTGATCGGGGGTGGCACAGGCCACATGGGGGTGATGGCTGGGGTCGTCGGTGGTAGTTGGTGGGTGGCTGGGTAGGTGGCACTGGCAGGCTAGGCAGGCATAGTGGGGGACTGGGGGTAACTGGTCACCCCTAACTTTTATTAGGGGCTACTAGGGGTTTTGGTTTGGCCAGGGGCAGGGCAGGTGCCAGGCAGAGGCAGGTGTAGACTTACTGTGTTAGGCAGGCAGAGCAGATGAGTAGATTCAGCCAGGGAGGTCTCTCAGTCTCAGCGTGACCAGGGTCAGGAAACAGAAAGGGGGAAGGGACAGGGAACTGGTGGTTTTATTGACTGTATCAGTCAATCAAAATTTAAACTCGAGGCCCTATTTGCTGGCGGGCGCTCAGGGCTAACGGTCTGGGTGGGTTTAGATTGATCACTTAGTAACTGGACAGCCTTCCATCATTGATTGGTCAATGATGGAAGACTGTCATTTATTAATTGATACATTTATGACCGCCCATGCATATCGTCACTGTGATGGTGGGCGGCATGCATTAACGGTCAGTGGGCCAGGCCAGGACTCATTGAAGAGAGAGAAGAGTCTAAAGGTTAGTGTACACAGTGTATAACTATTGTAATTTGATCACACAGGGTGCAGGCAGGGGGCGATAGATACACAGCATTAGTTAATGTAGCGCAAGGGTTATTTTAAAGTGACAGTGTCCCTTTTCTAACTTTACTTCATTTTTAATACTATTTAGACTTGAAATGATGATGTACACCTTATATTTATTTGTTTTTGGGTTATACTAATACATTGTTGTGTTTTTTTTATTGCAGGGTGAAGAAAATATTTGGGGGGGCGTTTGCCCTGACGCCCCAATGGACGGGCCGCCCCTGCATTTCAAGGATAGGAATGTGTTATTATGGTTAGGTTATATCTCGTGAATATGTAGAGCAGAATATGTTAACCCCTTCATCAGCAGAATATGTTAACCATTTCAATGTTAACCCTTTCAGATATCTCTTATTGTTATCCCAGCGCATATAGCGCTTGCACTCCTTGCAATATCTTGCAGATGTGCAGCATACTCATCTTAAGTTCTCAGAATTTCAACAAGTCTCTGTTGGGCTATCTATAGCTATATCCTCTTATCAGAGCCCAATTCGCCTTACTGCTATATTCTATTAAATTCTGAGGATCAATGACCCACCAGTATATTGGTGATTCCACCTGTCCTTATTTGATCCTCACCACAACTTTCCCGGATGAACAGCTGCATGGCATGGAAGGGTAGACACATTTTCCTCCTCCTCTATTCCATTCCAGATTAGAGAAACTCTGTCTCCATCTGCCTGTAACTGCTACTAGCGGAAAACTACTCCACTTCCGGTCACGCTCATCTTCCTCCTCCCATCCGCACCCACTTATGATGTTACAGGCATTCCCTTTAAATCATTTTGACAACCCCCTTAAAGGACCTCTGTGGTGATTTGTTTTTATATATATATATATATACTATTTTAAAAAACTAAGCTTGTTAAAGGGCAAATACATTTTATAAAGCAATAAATAAATAAGTAAAAAATAAACAGTCTTTAAATGTGTAACTTTTATATGCATTTTGTTATTGCAGGCTTTCATTTCTTTTAGTAAAATGTTTCTATTCCTTACTTTCTCAGGAGATTGTGTCCTTGAAAACTAATGAGCTGTTCGCTACTCTTATGTACTGGCACTTGTAGATGCTACATTCCTATTTTGCAGTTGGAACTTCCTCTGCATTTAAATTCTCCTCCGAGTTCAGGAAGTTAATCAGCACAAAATAAAATGGCAGGTCCCACAGCAGCATCATTTCATACAAAAAGTAGTTTTTTTTGTTGTGTTTTAATTGGGATAAATTTGATTTTTATTTTTAATAATTTATTGGGGGTTGTATGTAGTGTAGTGTACTGTTTTTTGTTTTTATTTAGAGTACCATGGGTGTCCTTGTGGACCCCCTTGTCACTTCATATGTTAATTTTAGTTTACCATTGGAGTTCAGATAGGCCCCCAGGGTAGTTAGGGGGTTCATTTAGGTAACATTGAGGTCCTTTAAGGATCCCTGTGTAAAGGGGTTAATGGGAATACCATGGGGGTCTGTATAGACCCCCATGTTATCCAAGGGGTTAATAGTGATACCATGGGGTCTGCATAGACCCCCATGGTATAAGGTTAGTTTATTAGGTGCCGCTCGAGTTCTTTAAGAACCTCTGCGTCAGGGGTTGAATTCTTAGGTGCCGCAGAGGTCCTTATTGGACCTCCATGGCAAGGTTTAATTAATTAATGGGTTAAAAGATTAGGTGCAGCAGGAATTCTTTAAGGACCTCCACAGCAAGGGTTAATAGTTAGATGCCGCTGGGGTCCTTGTAGGGCTTTTGCTGCATTAGGGCTAATTTTAGTGACACAGGGGTCTGATACAGGGGACCCTTGTGGTGGGGGTTAACTTTTAGGTGTTAACCCCCACCACTTTTAGGACTCCCGACGCACAGGGTTAATGCTTTAGATGCCATAGGGGTCTCAATGTACACCCATGGTTATGTAGATAGGGTTGATTGGGGTAAAAAGATGGGGTCTGAGAAGGGGGCTTTCAGCGAGAGAACGGGGAAGGGGATCCCTAGCGATTCCCTCCACAGTGCATGGATGGAGGGAATCACCAGGGATTCTCATTAGTATCAGTTTGTTTGTGCTTCGTAATGTTATTGCTCACAGCCTTACTTGTTATCCTGAGCCTTGTAACTTTACTTCAATGCATGTGTTTCCAAGTTGTGAGTGTGCTCAGTAATATTACTACTGAATACAAGTGTAACATTATTGCAAAAAGCTCTACATTGCAATTTAGTTTACTTGTCTCGAATAGAATAGGGTTCTAAGTGAATACCTTTTATGTATGAATGCAAGCTTCCTTATTTTTACTGAAATTGAAACTTTCAAATTTTTATTAAACTGTAGCAGTAAAGCGTAGAAGCTATACAGGAAATTGCTATGCCGGGAAAGTATTTGTCCATAGAATCACAAGATCAGGAGGTGTCAGAACATCATTATATACATTAATCCTAAAGCCACCAGCAAAAGCAGTCAAACCCATTTAGCTATTTTTAGTAAAAACAGAATTGTGATGTAGGAAGGGGTATATAAATTAGTTTATGCCATAGTCTGATCAGAAGCTCACCACGGAACCACAAACTTTTGCCATGACCATCAACCTCCATCTTGTCTTGATAAAATCTGTTTACTGTTATATTTGTTATTCTCTGTATCTAGTTTATTGTATTGTTTGCTAATCTGTTTACTATTGTGTTTGTTATATGTTTAAGGAGTCACTCTCCTCAATATTAAGTTTTCAAATCCCATTCACGCCTGTTCTTCAAACCATCCCTCATTTTCCTTTCTTTTTGAGAGCAGACAGATAAGATCCCAAGGACTGGCACCAGTTCCAAGACAGGCTGATGATAAACACTGTACTAAACTAGGCATCTGAATGTGCAGGGTGCATAAGTTGACCTTTAAATTGTGACCATATAATAAAAACAATATATGTGATTGAACATTTGAGTCACAGCCTAATTAGGAAGGAAAAAAGGTGATAAAGCCAACTTTTTATTAGAAGAAATGGATTACGATGCCTCTCTGGACCCATGTAGACACCATTGAAACTTTGGTAAAGGCTGTGTATATGAGAAGGGATTTTATCTCTGCAGGAGCAGGGTTTGCAGTCTATCTTGAACCTCATGTTTCTGAGCATGTAGGGCAGAGTAGTCCAAGCATTTTAAAAACTGCCCTTTGTCTGTTTTCAGTAAGTAAGCCTATTATCAATAAAGAGGAATAAATGAGTGAGAGAAATTTACAGTAAAAGGTAGTAGGATAGTAGCAAATGTTTTTGCAGCAATAGTGGTAGGACAAACAAATTTAAGCAATTCAAGAATCCCTATTGTATGCATAAAGCTACCCTGGGATTAATGGGCCAAAGCTTTTTTGATTAATAAAATGAGCAGACTAGATGGGCTTATAGACTTGATAAGTCTGTAAGTTCTGATGTGTTTTATGAATCTATTTCCAGAATGTTTGGCTGTGCCAGTTGATTTAAATAATTACATCATTATTCAAACACCCTATTGGCTTCTCAAATCTTTATTTTGTTTTCTTACCACCCAAATCCTTGAATCTTGAAGGTGTTTCTTACAAATTCCAAATAAAATCTTGCACTGGCATTAAATTACTATTATTTATTAAACATGGGTTATATACAGTGCCTTGCAAATGTATTCACCCCCCTTGGCATTTTTCATGTTTTGTTGCCTCACAACGTGGAATTAACATGGATTGTTTGAGGATTTGCATCATTTAATTTACAGAAAATGCCCACAACTTTGAAGATTTTTTTTTTTTATTGTGAAGCAAACAACAATAGGACAAAATAACAGAAAAAGTCAATGTGCATAACTATTCACCCCCTAAAGTCAATACTTTGTAGAGCCACCTTTTGCGGCAATCACAGCTCCAAGTCGCTTTGGATAAGTCTCTATGAGCTTCCCACATCTTACCACTGGGATTTTTGCCCATTCCTCCTTGCAAAACTGCTCCAGCTCCTTCAAATTGGATGGTTTACGCTTGTGAACAGCAATCTTTAAGTCTGACCACAGATTTTCTATTGGATTGAAGTCTTGGCTTTGACTAGGACATTCCAACACATTTACATGTTTCCCCTTACAGCACTCAAGTGTTGCTTTAGCAGTGTGTTTGGGGTTATTGTCCTGCTGGAAGGTGAACCTCCATCCTCACCTCAAATCACACACAGAGTGGTACAGGTTTTGCTCAAGAATATCCCTGTATTTAGCACCATCCATCTTTCCCTCAACTCTGACCAGTTTCCCAGTCCCCACAGCATGATGCTGCCACCACCATGTTTCACTGTGGGGTGGTGTTCTTTGGGTGATGTGATGTGTTGGGTTTGCGCCAGACATAGCGTTTTCTTTGATGGACGAAAAGTTCAATTTTAGTCTAATCAGACCAGAGCACCTTCCTCTATTCATTTTGGGAGTCTCCCACAAGCCTTTTAACAAACTCAAAATGTGCCATTTTGTTTTTTACTGAAAGTAATGGCTTTCTTCTGGCCACTCTGCCATAAAGCCCAACTCTATGGAGTGTACAGTTTATTGTCGTCCTATGTACAGATACTCCAGTCTCTGCTGTGAAACTCTGCAGCTCCTCCTGGGTTACCTTAGGTCTCTGATTAATGCACTCCTTGCCTGATCCATGAGTTTTGGTGGGGGGCCGTCTCTTGGCAGGTTTGCTGTTGTGCCATGTTTTTTCCGTTTGGTTATGATAGATTTGATGGTGCTCTTGGGGATCATCAAAGATTTGGATATTTTTTTATAACCTAACCCTGACTTGTACTTCTTAACAACATTGTCCCTTACTTGTTTGGAGAGTTCCTTGGTCTTCATGGCAGTATTTGATTAGGGTTGCTTCTTGCTTAGGTGTTTCAGCCTCTGGGGTCTTTCAAAAAAGTTGTGTATATGTAATGACAGATCATGTGACACTTAGATTGCACACAGGTGGATATAATTTCACTAATTATGTGACTTCTGAAGGTAATTGGTTTCACCGGAGCTTTTTATGGGCTTCATAACAAAGGGGGTGAATATATACGCACATGCCAATTTTCTGTTTTCTATTTCTAGAAAAAAAGTGTTATGTATATGTTTTTCTCATTTCACTTCACCAACTTAGACTATTGTGTTCTGATTAGTGATGTCGCGAACATCAAATTTTCGGTTCGCGAACAGTGGACGCAGACTTCCATCAAATGTTCGCGAACGGGCGAACCAGGCGAACCGCCATAGACTTCAATGGGCAGGCAAATTTCAAAACCCACAGGGACTCTTTCTGGCCACAATAGTGATGGGAAAGTTGTTTCAAGGGGACTAACACCTGGACTGTGGCATGCCGGAGGGGGATCCATGGCAAAACTCCCACGGAAAATTACATAGTTGATGCAGAGTCTGGTTTTAAGCCATAAAGGGCATAAATCACCTGACATTCCTAAATTGTTTGGAATAACATGCTTTAAAACATCAGGTATGATGTTGTATCGATCAGGTAGTGTAAGGGTTACACCCGCTTCACAGTAACAGACCAATCTCCCTGTTTAATGCACCGCAAACAACGGCAAACATTCGCTTTGCACAACCGCAAACTCCCCATTTGAACAAGGTTGGATATCAAGCTAGCCATGTCCCGTTCCTTGTCCTCACTGATGTCATTGAAGGTCTCTTCCTCCACCCAGCCACCAAGGGTTGGCTCTGTCTGCGTTATTATAAGGTGTGTACTGTTAAGTAGTACTATTCCTATCGGTTTAATCCCTGTTACGTCCACTATTAGGGGACGTGTATATGGCATTGATTTTTGGAACAGGGAGATGGAAAAAGATGCTTGGTCGGACCTCCTACTTCAAATTTGGGGCACTGCGCGTGCAATTCTAAGGTGCCACCAGATATGAGTGTCACTGTGCACTGGCAAAAGTTGGCAGAGTAGGCGCAGTAGGCATCACACACACGCCTGTAGGCAGGCAACTGATATTCAATCTATTACAGTCAAAAAAGTGTTGTTTTATGTCACTGTACACTACGGTTGCACCCGATATGACGTATCACTGTGCACTGGCAAAAGTTGGCAGAGTAGATGCAATAGGCTTCACACAAACGCCTGTAGGCAGGCAACTGATATTCAATCTATTACAGTCAAAAAAGTGTTGTTTTATGTCACTGTACACTACGGTTGCACCCGATATGACGTATCACTGTGCACTGGCAAAAGTTGGCAGAGTAGATGCAATAGGCTTCACACACACGCCTGTAGGCAGGCAATTGCTATTCAATCTATTACAGTCAAAAAAGTGTTGTTTTATGTCACTGTACACTACGGTTGCACCAGATATGACGTATCACTGTGCACTGGCAAAAGTTGGCAGAGTAGATGCAATAGGCTTCACACACACGCCTGTAGGCAGGCAATTGCTATTCAATCTATTACAGTCAAAAAAGTGTTGTTTTATGTCACTGTACACTACGGTTGCACCAGATATGACGTATCACTGTGCACTGGCAAAAGTTGGCAGAGTAGATGCAATAGGCTTCACACACGCCTGTAGGCAGACAATTGCTATTCAATCTATTACAGTCAAAAAAGTGTTGTTTTATGTCACTGTACACTACGGTTGCACCAGATATGACGTATCACTGTGCACTGGCAAAAGTTGGCAGAGTAAATGCAATAGGCTTCACACACACGCCTGTAGCAGGCAACTGATATTCAATCTATTACAGTCAAAAAAGTGTTGTTTTATGTCACTGTACACTACGGTTGCACCAGATATGACGTATCACTGTGCACTGGCAAAAGTTGGCAGAGTAGATGCAATAGGCTTCACACAAACGCCTGTAGGCAGGCAACTGATATTCAATCTATTACAGTCAAAAAAGTGTTGTTTTATGTCACTGTACACTACGGTTACACCCGATATGACGTATCACTGTGCACTGGCAAAAGTTGGCAGAGTAGATGCAATAGGCTTCACACACACGCCTGTAGGCAGGCAATTGCTATTCAATCTATTACAGTCAAAAAAGTGTTGTTTTATTTCACTGAGCACAATATAAGCTGTGAGCCTGACACAGGCAGGCAACTGAAATTAGATTAAAGGAAAAAAGGGTTGTTTTTTTTCAATATATGGTACACCAACTGGTGAAACAGAGCAGAATATTAGGCTGTCCTTCAGATGGAAGGCTCTGGAAGGGAGTGTATGCTGCTGATTGGCTGGAATGTGTCTGCTGACTGTGAGATGCAGGGTTAAAGTTTCCTCAATGATAAAGTATAGGGGCGAACCGAAAAGTGCATGTGTTCGCCTTCCGCTGCGAACGCGAACATGCCAAAATCGCCGCGAATAGTCCGCGGGCGAACTGTTTGCGACATCTCTAGTTCTGATCCATCACATAAAATTCAGATTAACAAAACATTGAACTTAAGGCTGTAATGTAACAAAATAGCTAAAAAGTCAAGGGGGTGAATACTTTTGCAAGGCACTGTATTTTACAATTAGCCTTTGCAAGCCATAACATGTAATATTCAAATTTTATTGCTTCTCTTATTCCCATGCAACAGTTTAGGTTTTACATGGCACGGTCCTTTCCTTGTATGAGTACTCCAGCAAACCTCCAGGACAGATGGCAGCAGTGACGGTGAGCATCCACTAGATGTCACTGCCAAGATTTTGCTGCCGATGTCATAGCTTTAGGGTTAGGGTAAGGGTTAGGGGATTAGGGTAAGGGTAATTGTTTAGGCTTGGAAATTGTGTACAATCTCAGCAGAGATTACAAAATGTGTACAATTTTGGCAGCTCCTTGCTGCAACTGTTGCTGCCGTTACTAGAGAACTCATAACAGGAAAAATCCCATAACACATTAAAAAAAATATATATTCAGTTTGTAAAATGTTTAAACATTGTTTGCTTGGGAATGGTCATGTAAGTTAAATGTTTTAATGACATTTAAATTTTTGTACTTGCTGTCTTCAAATGTGTTTATGGGCTTTATGAATTTATTTAATTTTCTAACACACTGCATGGGTGTCAGTGACATCCTATATATGTAGACAAAACTACTGGATATGTTTGTTTATGTTAGAAGTAAGCAAAATGGGCAAAGCTTCTGAGCACAAAGCTGATAACACTGTCTATGTAGCTTATTACATATATCGATTAAGTAGCTGTCAAAAAAACACAAAATTAGAGGCATCAGTATTGCTTTACAGTGAATGCTCAAACATGTTTCTCGTAATGATAAAGCATCAGATGGGGAATCATGAACAGAGTATTTTATTTTCACAAAATATGAGATGAGTTTATTTTATTAAATATATGAAGTTTTAAGAACAATGCCCAATATAATTACAAATGAGCTACTGTCTGCTTTATATTTGTTCATTGTTATGCCCTTTTCCCTGGAACATTAACACACTTCCGTTATCTGAATAATCAAAGCACCAATATACAATTCTGAATATAGAAAATGGAGCATCCCAACGTCCCTGCAAATGCGGATCCTCGCAAAGCGAGGGGCCGCATTTGCGGTGGTGGAGTATCCTACCTCGGCTGTGTTTGTCCGCAAATGCGGACCCTCGCAGAGCAAGGGGCCTCATTTGTAGTGGTGGAATGTCCAACGTCGGCAACACACACGCAAGACTTTTAACAAAAAAAAACCCTCAAAGGCGCCTCACACGCGGTTACACACACATACGCAAGACTTAACAAAAAAAAACCTCAAAGGCGCCTTGCACGACTTAGAAAAAAAAAATGCATCGTACACATAAGAGGCAACTGCATCCCTCGCAAAAAAAATACGGCTGCATCGCAAAAAAATACGGCCGCGAAACGAGCCATTCCAAACACGCAAAACCGGCCGAAAACGGCACCCGTGAAAACATCAGAAACACAAGAAATAAACACAAGGAACACATAAAAAGCTTACTTACAGCAAGGGGGGGCATCCGGCACCTCGAAAAGTTAATTTACACGTCCATTTAAGTACAAAAAAACGAGTTTAAACTGCCGAAAATCACCTAAGCAAGAGAAAAAATAGCTGCCGAACAAAACGAAAACGAGGCTACAGCACTCTAAACACGCAAAACACCACAAGAAACTCGCAAAACACCACAAACGAACTACGGATATTCCGTTAACACGCATACCACACATTACCCGCCATTTTACGCCAATGCGGAAGTACACCACTACGCTAACGGTTTGGTCTCGCACACGCACACTATTACACTGCACACATTCATCACGCTTACACTGCAGCTCCACACCACTAATGCTGCAGCAACATCAAAACAGATTGCAGCTCTTCAACACAATGCTTCAAAATAGGTAAAGTATATTCATTTATTAATGTATTATATATTTCAGTACTACACACCAAACAGCATTAGCTCACTTACAATTTCATTGCCGTCATTTTTTGACGGGCAATTCGCTAGTATATATATATTTGCCATTCTGTTTCTTCCTATGTGGCTTGACTTCTTTGACTTGTAACATGATTTGTCTCTTCATTTGCCCACTGCTAGATACTGGGAAAGCATAACTTTATAATGGTGTTCTCTCTGCAACACTTTGCTGTTCTTTCATCTTAAGAAGCGATACAACTCGCACATAACATTGATTATTTGGAAGCTGCAAGAGGATTACGTGGGTTTTGTACTGTACAAGCCTGCAATCTCTCCATCTGGCTGGGTGACTCAGCAAGGAAGCATCAAGTTGACAGAAGTTCTTAAGAATATAAAACAGATTCTCAAGCTATAGAAGAATGCTCTCATACCACACAGAATATAATATTTTTAGTTTACAGCAATTTACATTTTTATCTATTTAATAGTACACAATCTGGTAGTTTATCCATTTAGAATAATTATTGTTTGTAATATTTTTTCTTGTATATAAACAATTTATATATTTCGTTTTTAAAAATTATGATAAAGTAAACTTTTAGTTCATTTTAAGAATGCTTTATTCTAATTAGTTTTTCTTCATGGAAATAGGACAATGAGCTTGAGAAAAGATGTATATAGTCACTCTTTTTGTTCCATAACAATTGTGTGTATTAATGCAAAGAATACTAAAATGGTTCTTTTCTTTTTGTGGCATTTGCAAAAGCAGGACCAGTATCTGTACTGATTACATGTTATTATCAGTGCATGAAATATTACATTTATTCTCGATCACTGTTGTCTGACTGCACATTGTTGTATATAAATGCTGAATTTCTTAATAAAAACATTACGAAGCTTACTCTAGACATGGCACTGAAGCCTGATAATTTACAGAAAGAACAGATCCAAATTATTTCCAGGCAGATTGATTTAAAGTTTAATATAAAGGAAACAAATAGGAACATTTAGTTGTACTACACAAGTCCCCTTTGCAGCCTGAAAAACATCACCTAGCACTGAAATAGCAGATTATGATGCTATGCCTATGCTATTATGGTTCTGTATATTAATTTGTATTTATCTTTGTCTGAACTTAATTTATGTACAGCGCTACAGAATTTGTCGGCGCGTTATAAATGAACTATAATAATAATATGCCTCACATTCATTTTTCAGTTGATAAAATACATAATTTTATAACCTGAATTTTCTATATGTTATATATAAAAAAAAAGCTTAGGTCTTTGTCTGGCTTTTGCGTTTGGAACATCATTTTCTGATACTGATTAGTTTTTGTGTGTCATTCAGTTGTGTTCAACTCTCCGTGACCTCATGGACCGCAACACACCATGCTGATCCACTTGGTATTCATGGCAGATATACTGGAGTGGGTTGCCAGTTCCTTCTCCAGTGTGCCACAGCATACAGCTCCTGGTATTCCTAGGTGGTCTCCCATCCAAGTACTGATCTGGCCTATCCCTGCATGGCTTGAGTGGGGTGACCTTGTGGTTTACTGACTGGAATCAAACCTGGGTCAGAGCGCTGAAAGCACCAAATGCTAAACATTGGACCACGGTTTACTTTACGAGAAACCTTATTAAACCACCAAGGAAAATATTTTTTGTCTTTGTTGCATGTGAAAAAGGATACATGATAATGTTTCACATTGTGTTTCTTCCTTGAAAATGAATTTCCAGGAGCTGAATAAATGGCTTTGGGAGTATAATTCCTTTTGGGGTCCATGTTAGCCATTTGAGGAACTTCGCTGTATGAGTTACACGTCTGCTAATGAGATCGACAGGCATTCTACAAACAAGACATTCCGTTTTAAGGAAGTTCAAACAAGATTTTCTTAATATTTTTCTATTTTGTGATCTTTTAAATTCATGATGGAACAATGTTTTACGTATCACATAATACCTCGAGACAGTGGCATGCATTCTATGCTTCAAAACTAATCCACTAAAACTAGAATATTTATTTGTAAATCTTGCGCCATCCTGACCTTTTATTCCACGTAATGTAGCTGATTGAATCCTGATTGACTCACCTGTGCACAGAAAGGAAATCTTCAAATCTTCAAATCTTGTCTTGTATGTGACCCTCCTTGCCCACCCCCTGTTCTATAGCCCCTGAAGGACTTCCAACAAAGATCTGCACAGACTGCCAACATGATTAGTGGGTGTAGGAAACGTAGGAGGAGGAGGATATATCTAATTTATTGGAGACGTATGGGCAGCAGAGTACATGTGGAGAGTATTAAAGGCTAGAAGGGAGAGGAAATAAGCACCAAGGAGTCACATTCAGTATCTACATAATAACATAGTGATTGAGCTGGAAAACAAGACACTTATATATCCGCTTATCCATGTAATAAGTGAACTAATTGTTAACAGACCCAGAGAAAGACAAACAAAAAACCATTAAACATTGCCAGTTGTCCAATCAGGGGAAAAAAACAATCCTGACTCCCTAATACTGGCAATGAAATGACTTCCTGTATCAATACCTCTCCATCTCTTGATATTCAAAATAAACCTGTAGGCATTTTTTTTTATGTAAATACCAAACCCGATTTTATTGTTATCGATTGTTACAACCTCCTCTGGTAGAGAGTTCCACAGTCTGCTGCCCAGTTGAGAATTTTCCCCAGACAAACCTTATATTGACCCTGGACGTATATTTATAAAAGGTAATTATATCCTCTTTTACACATAATTTGATTTAGTCTTCTACATAGCTTAGTCCCTTCATTCCCCTTAATTAATTTTGTTGCCCATCTCTATACCTTTCCCAGCTCTTGCTCCCTTCTTAAATATAGGTATCACCTCTGCTTTTCTCCAGTCATCTAATTCCCAGGCTGTGGAGAGTGGGTTTTAAAGATATAATGGTTTGGCTATTACAGAACCCACTTGCCTCAGTACCCTTGGATGGATTACATCAGGACCTAGTATTTTACTAACATTTAGTTGTTAAGCCTCTTTTGGATTTCATTGTCATTATTTAAAGCTAGTGCAGCTCCATTTTGTTTCAGTTCCTCAACCATTGTTACTTCTCTTGTGTACAATCTGATAACTTTTCAAATATTTGTTATATTCCTTATACACATGTAAAGCTGCCTTTGATTGTCCTTTGTTATATAACTGAAATACCTGCTTTACTAATTGTCCTGATCGTTACATTTTTCTAACATGGGTTGCGGTTTTCTTATTTTAATTTTATTTCCACATGGTGTATGCTCATATGTATAAATATTTAGTAATATTTTGTAGTTATTTTGTGCACACCTCTTGTGTAACTAATCTCAGATTTGGGACAAATTTATGATTAAAACTTAACTTTTATTTTGAGTTTATTAAAAATGGTATTTAAAAACACGCAAACACTGCTGTCATATCGGGATACGTTTCGATATTTACAATTGGTTAAGGCTTAAATGTTGTCCATTTATTTTCTTTATTTTTACCTTCCAACTCTTTGTCAAAGTCTATACTTTGTATTGCTGCCCTTAGACCGTTAACATTTTCCCCTCTAAAATTAAGAGTTTTTGTTGGCCTCTTAAATTTGTTTTTGAATTCAATCTCAAATTAGACTGTGTAGTGATCAGTGCTTTCAACAGCTCCCTTACTTCAACATTTGATATTATATCAATATGACCCCCTCTAGATCCGTTGGCACTTAAAACAGTAAACCTTAACAAACAGGGTAACCCCCTAAAATAACAAGAAAGACAACGGTATGGGGAAAACCACGGGCCACAGCTTTATTGGCTAACACATTTACATATACACAATTAAGAGGGAGAAGCCCGGCCAGAGGAAGTAACCTCCTGCCCCTGGACCCACGTCCATGGGGCCCACTTACTCATCGCTGTACCATGCCCCTGAGGTAGGGGCACTCCCCTTTTGTTACCTACTGAGCAGGGTCTCTCCTCCATCCCCCGCTGTGCCAACAACAAACACATCTAATTAAAACATATTACAAGCTTCAAACATAAATAAGGTTACAACCCCACAGAGTACAGTGCCTTGCAAAAGTATTCACCCCCCTTGGCATTTTTGGTGTTTTGTTGCCTCACAACCTGGAATTAACATGGATTGTTTGAGGATTTGCATCACTTAATTCACAGAACATGCCCACAACTTTGAACATGTTTTTCTTTTATAATTGTCAAGCAAACAACAAATAGGACAAAATAACAGAAAAAGTCAATGTGCATAACTATTCATCCCCCTAAAGTCAATACTTTGTAGAGCCACCTTTTGCGGCAATCACAGCTCCAAGTCTCTTTGGATAAGTCTCTCTGAGCTTGCCACATCTTACCACTGGGATGTTTGCCCATTCCTCCTTGCAAAACTGCTCCAGCTCCTTCAAGTTTGATGGTTTGCGCTTGTGAACAGCAATCTTTAAGTCTGACCACAGATTATCTATTGGATTGAGCTCTGGGCTTTGACTAGGCCATTCCAACACATTTACTTGTTTCCCCTTAAACCACTCAAGTGTTGCTTTAGCAGTGTGTTTGGGGTCATTGTCCTGCTGGAAGGTGAACCTCCATCCTAGCCTCAAATCAGGTACAGAGTTTTACAGGTTTTGCTCAAGAATATCCCTGTATTTAGCACCATCCATCTTTCACTCAACTCTGACCAGTTTCCCAGTCCCGGCTGCTGATGGTGTTATTTGGGTGATGTGATGTGTTGGGTTTGCGCCAGACATAGCGTTTTCTTTGATGGACAAAAAGTAAAATTTTAGTCTCATCAGACCAGAGCACCTTCCTCCATACATTTTGGGATCTCCCACAAGCCTTTTCACAAACTCAAAATGTGCCATTTTGTTTTTTGCTGAAAGTAATGGCTTTCTTCTGGCCACTCTGCCATAAAGCCCAACTCTATGGAGCGTCCGGCTTATTGTCGTCCTATATACAGATACTCCAGTCTCTGCTGTGGAACTCTGCAGCTCCTCCAGGGTTACCTTAGGTCTCTGATTAATACCCTCCTTGCCCGGTCCATGAGTTTTGGTGGGCGGCCGTATCTTGAAAGGTTTACTGTTGTGCCATGTTCTTTCCATTTGGTTATGATATATTTGATGGTGCTCCTGGGGATCATCAAAGATTTGGATATTTTTCTATAAACTAACCCTGACTTATACTTCTCAACAACATTGTCCCTTACTTGTTCGGAGAGTTCCTTGGTCTTCATGGCAGTGTTTGGTTAGTGGTGCCTCTTGCTTAGGTGTTGCAGCCACTGGGGCCTTTCAAAAAAGGTGTGTATATGTAGTGAAACACCATGTGACATTTACATTGCACACAGGTGGACATCATTTCACTAATTATGTGACTTATGGGCTTCGTAACAAAGGGGCTGAATACATACGCACATGACAATTTTCTGTTTTCTATTTCAAAAAAATAGTTTTATGTATATATTTTTCTAATTTCACTTCACCAACTTAGACTATTGTGTTCTGATCCATCACATATTGTTACACAATATGTAAAAAGTCAAGGGGGGGTGAATAATTTTGCAAGGAACTGTAAATACAGAACAATAACATACAATACCGATACTAGCCCAAAGCATTACAACCTTCTTAATACTTCCTCTTTTTCTTTTTTTTTTTGATATTTACCTTTTACTTTCTTTATTTTTTTATATATATTTTATATATATATATATATATATATATATATATATATATATATATATATATTTTATAACAGAAACCAGACAACAACACAACCATAGACTCCCCACCCCTTAACAGCCTGAGAGATTGGGTGGGGATCACCACGCTGGTGGGCCGCTGAGTGAGGCAAAATGGAGCAAAAGGTGACGTGTACGCCTCCTACATCACTGCGCCGGCCCCCAGCGTGCAGGAGGAAGCACGCCCAGGCTCCACCCTCCGTGTCGAACATGACCCCCGCAGGATCCATTGGCACTTAAAACAGTATCACCTTAACAAACAGGGTAACCCACTAAAATAACAAGACAGACAACGGTATGGGGAAAACATTGTGCCACAGCTTTATTGGTTAACACATTTACATATACACAATGAAGAGGGAGGAGCCAGGCCAGGGGATGTAACCTCCTGCCCCTGGACCAGCGTCCATGGGGCCCACTTACTCGTCACTGTACCACGCTCCTGAGGTAGTGGCACAACCCCTTTTGTTACCTACTGAGCCGGGCAACTCCCCCATCCACCACAGAACAGCCACAGGACCCCTCCCTAAACTCTAATATAATTAACTCGAGCCCAATTTCAGTTAAGTGAACACCAACGGGCCCGAACCAAGCATCCTCAGATTTATCCTCAAACTCACTATAGTGCAGCAACAGGTATCCCAACCTCCAGACAAAAGTAGTCACCAACTTATTTAACTTAACACGTGCTCTATTAAGGCGGATGGGATCCCTGGCAGAGCACCAAACCCTTCTCCTAATGATCTCCAACCAAACAATGATTATTCCCGGGAATCTATCCCTCCAGCTAGCCATATTCCTCTTAATGTCCCTGACCAAATGCTTCATGGGAACCACCACTAAATCGTTGCCCCCTGCATGTACTAACAAAATCGCTGGATTACTATAACACTGAAACAAATGATTAATCAACCCGTTCACTTCTGCCCACCGCAGGCCACATCTACCCGCCCAGTGCACCTCCATCACATCTTCAGGAACGCCCAGTTGCAGGCCGTCCAGCAAAACTGCTGCACACCTCTTAGCCCAATAAATAAAGGAGTGGCCGACAACCCAGAGCTGTTGTTTGGCGCCTGCAACAGATATAAAACCATCAGTATGCGGCTGCTGTGGGGCTCACATATCTCTGATAGCATTTGGATTCCCACCTCCCAATTCTCTTTACCACTTCCTCAGGGAGCCCTAAGCTTGCTGCTAGCGTGGCAGCCCCGATACGAACGAGTGTGTGCCAAATTCGGCCCTATCAAACCCGAGGGGCTGTAGACAGCCCTTTAGGACCTAAGAGAATTGGACGCTGGAGAGGGCAAGGCCATACTCGTGTATTAACAGAGTTCCTAGGTAGCATGGCCTGTGTCTAAGATATTTTCCGATACAATGGAAGGGGCAACACTAAGAACCCACCTTGTTCAAAATAATTTCCCTGACTCTACCTTTCTGGTCCGTTTTCGACCGCCGGAGCCAAATCACCACACTGTTTAGGTATTGGCAGACATCTACTAGCACCACGCCTGATAGCCGATACCAGTTCCCCTACTCGGAATGCACCAAAAAGGCAGTACTGAAAAGCAGGGTTTCAAAGGGAGAGCTACACACGTCACCCAGCGTAGAACTGATCCGGAGTAACGAAGCAAACATGATGGGGCGCCTCTTGTCCCGCACTTCTTCACCCTTGAACATACCACCAATCACGCGCTTCACCAGAAACACCTTAGTCAGGTCCACCATCCCAGCCAATTTAAACATGAAGGCTAAGGCCGCCACCTGCCAGCCCTCGCTCTTACAGCAGGATAAGTACCATAACAAGATGCTTGTCTTCTGTCCTCCAAGCCAGCACCACCTGCAAGCTACATCAGGTCTTGCCACTTTACCCAGACCTTCTTGTAAGCATTTGGAGCTAAAGATTGCCGTACCAGCACTGCTATTTCTGTGCTCCAAGCTCCCAAAGTTCCCCAGCCCTCCTGTTCTGAATCAGGCGCAAGCCGCCTGAAACACTCCCACTGGAAACCAGAAAGGGCGTCAGCTATCCCATTCTTACATGCCTAGCCCTAACCCATGTGTTTAACCGAAGGCAAGTCAAAACCAGGTGCCTAATTAGCCGCACAACCGGGGTTGATTTTGCTGTATTCCTATTAATGGCATGCACCACTGACATGTTGTCAGAGAAGAAGATGATTTTTTGGTCCCTTAGCCTACTGCCCCAAACGTGCAGTGCAACCACTATAGGGAAAATCTCCAGGAATGCCAGGTTCTTTATCAAACCTGCTTCCTCCCAATCACTGGGTCACCTGCCCGCACACCAGCTGCCATTGAAATACGCCTCGAAACCGAGCTGTAAATTGTCGTAAGACAATTCCCTACATTGAATGATTGTCTTTCTGTTAAACCAGTTTAGGAACGCCAGCCAAATCCAAACATCCTCCCTCATTGCCATCGATACCACTATGAAAAGGTGTGGTTGCTTTATCCTACCGTTGCCATGGCCATGCGCAGGCCAAATACCCTGCCCATGGGCATGATATGGCATGCAAATTTCAGCTTCCCCAGTACGTAGTGTAACCCTCATAGCTTGCGCCAAAGCTACCAAATCCGCCTAGAGGTCTGCCACTTTATCATTTGGCAGGATGCATCCCATTTTTACTGAGTCAATCTGAATGCAGAGAAATGTTAGCGTCGTGACCAGGCCCTCTGTTTTTTCGTGCGCGAATGGAACTCCGAACTCCACCGCCATGGCTTGAAATTTTCTAAGCAGTAACTGACAGGTAATGAACCATACTATTGAACCCTGATTTCTTGCACGTGACCCACTGCAAAAACGTGCTAAATGTCTTGAGGAATGTGCAAGATATGGAATACCCCATTGGTAAGCAGAGGTCCACATAATACACAGTCTCAAAGTAAAAACCTAGCAAATGCTGGCTATCAGGGTGGACCGGATGAAGGCAAAAAGCTGTCTCGATGTCAACCTTTGCCATCCATGCCCCGCTACCAGCCAGCCTGACAATTTCCGTAGCCACGTCGAAGGAGGCATATGATACAGATGACAGTTCCCTGTCTATCCCATCATTAACCGAAGCGCCACGAGGGTAGGAAAGGTGGTGTATAAGGCGGAACTTCCCCAGCTCCTTCTTTGGCACTACCCCCAGAGGAGAAATCCCCCAGTGAGGCCATGGGGGTGACCCGAATGGGCTTGCCACTTGGCCCAAATCTATTTCCTTGCCTATTTTTTCGTGTCACATGGGATCGCAAAGTCATCCCGGAACCCCACCCTCAGCAACTGTGCTGCCGAGGTCTTCCACCTTTACTCACAGTATCGTTTTAGACACGGGTGCATTGTGGTTAGCAACACCGGCGTCTTGCCCTTTTGCAGCCTGCTCACTGGGCTTCCCAGCATCCTTTGGCTTACTGCATTTTGCCAATGCATGCTCCCCCCCACAGTTGGAGCAGATGTGTCGAAAGCAACAGTTGGGCACCCACCTGCACACGCCTTCATTGAAGGCATAGCAAATCTGTCTGCCGCTTGTCCAGGGTGCGGATGGCCTTCCCCTGCTTGCTCCCGCTTGAAAGGGCAGCCTGGCCCTCATGGGCGTCATGACGTTTAGCCATGGTTTGCGGAAATCCTCATCGTATTGCCAAAACGCCATACCGCCGTAGGTATGATACGCACTTCTAATCTCCTCCAGGTAGACAAAGAGGGAGGAGCACTGGTCAGGGAATTTTTCCCCAATGACGCACGCTATAATAGAGAAAGCCTGAAGCCAGTTGTCAAATGTGCACGGGATCCTGGCAAGGTGACTCCTATAGCTTATATCCCCTCGAATTGAGGAATCAGCAGGGTCGACAAACCAAGACAGTGGGAGTAGGGAAAATATAAAAAAAAAACTCCCTATGCCAAATACGCTCGCACATATCCTGAGTTAGATGGGCCCCCAAATTATCCAATGAGCATACTGCCGTTGCTCTCCTGGATACGTCCGATACACTAACCGTCTCCGGGGACACAGCGGGCAGGATAATATCCGTAACACTGACCGCTGGACTTCGCGACTAACCGCAGGAACAGCTGCCCTTCCTTCCGTGACCCAATCCGCCAACTCCCTGTCAGAGAGTGTGACCTTGTGTTCAACTAGCACACCCTTACGACCTGCTAGTAATGTGTCCTGGCCCCCAACCTCATGTCGGTGTAAGATGTGTTTAACTGCTGGCCAAACGCCATCTCACCTGATTCACGGGGGCCGCCATCAATGGCTGCACTTGACCGGATCCATGTGTGTCCTGTGTAGGCAGCGGTTGCGAGCTCAATCTCCTTGCCTCACGTTCAGAACCAGAACATGCACAACTGCAAGTGCACGACCTCCGGCTACGGGATCTGGATTGATCCCTGAATCTCCTAGGAAGGCAAAAAGAACTGTCACTAGCCAGTCTGTGCCTGCATGCAGTGGGCCAAGGGGGGCGGTCATTATTCTGAGAGGAGTCGCTCTCGTCTACCAAGCCCCCAGGGAACCTCCAAGATCAAGTCCGTCTAAGGGTGGGCTGTCAACTGGAGTCACTACTGCACTTACCTGGCTATGGGCCATGTCACCCAAGGGTTCAACCACCCCTGTCCTTTAACATCTCTTGTTCTATCTCCATGCGCCTTTTACGAAGCGCAGGGGTACTCTCCTGTCCTTTAGACAGTAGCATTAGTACCAGACAGGGACTCATCGGCACACACAAAATCCCTAGGCAGGACCGCTGTTTTTTTCCCACCAATCCTATTTTTATTGTGACCCTTCCTGCCCCTACTGTGAGACTGAGGTCTGGGGGGTGTAGGAGTGTCAGAGATAATTAACTGGCTTAGCGGTGGTCCTAAAGGCTCAGTATGGTCGCTATGACCTGTGCCTCTCATACCCCTAAGCCTAGCCCCCTGTTGCTCTGTGGTGATGGTTGCTGTGTGACCAAACCATCCCTGTGGCCGCATGCAGCGGCCTCACCCTTTCCTCTTCAGGACTGCAAGCTCTAGCCCCACGCTGCCTCGCAGTCCCTCCAGAGCCAAATCGCCTAGGCGATCCTCCAGCCATTTTGCTTTGTGTCATAAAGCCTTGGAGCGCACCAAATCAAAGAGGCGTTCCAGATCACTGGCGTCACTTGCCTCCCTCTTAACTGGCCCAAATCACCCAAGAACTAGCCCACCATGGACATACAGCAGGGAGAAAACAAACAACAACAGGGAAAGAGACAAAAAACAATTGGGGGGAGGGGAAGGGAACAGGAAGGAGTTAAGTATAGTTGCAGCAGGGAATGAATAGGCCCAGGGCGTTAACCCTTTATAATGAGGCCAAAAACAGATTGACCCTTTATAGCAGGGCCACCAAAATGGATGCCAGTGAGTGACATCCAAATCCCCGGCACACACACACTACCCACCCAGCACACACACAAACAAACAAACAGAAAACAAACAAACACAAACAAGACTCAGAATGGAGGACCTCCACCAGCACGCTGGAGGGCAGCAGAGTGAGGCAAAATGGTGCAAAACGTGATGCGCGCGTCTCCTACGTCACTGCGCCGGCCTCCAGCTTGCAGGAGGAATGGAGCCCATGCTCTGCCCGGTCATAGGACACTCCCGGCTACCCAGGGAGCCTGCGTCACCCTCCGTGTCCAACATTATTTTGGATAACTAAATCCAAGATAGGTTCATTTATAACCTGGGTCAGATAATGCTTCCCTTAACTGCTGGTGTTAATCATAACATTTATTTCAGGGTAGTTTTTAAACCTCCCATTAGAACTTGACCATGCTTAAGCAATTCATCACTTTCACTTTTATTTGGGAGTTTATAGCATATTTCTAAGAATATTTTTTTAGTATTTGTTCCTTCTCTGTTCATTTCTACCCACAAGGCTATAGAATTATTACCAGTTCCACCTTAAATATTTTCTCTGACTATAGGCTTTAAATTAGGTTTAACACAAAGACATGTTTCTCCTCCTATTTTACTATTGGCCTATCTCTCTTAATACCAAAGACAGTGGCGGGCACACTGGTCTTGCATGGGCCTCCAACAGGCCAGGATTTCAGTTTCTAACTGAGCACAGGTGGATGAATCAGAATTAATGAAATCACGTAAAACATGGGAGTTAGAACAGAGAGAGGATGAATACAAGCAGACAGAAATAAATCATGTACTGTTGGTGGCCCTCATAGGACTGACTTGTCAGCCACTAATCTAAGATAAGAAAAAGCTAATTAATATCTCAACAGAGGCATGTCTATGGTTTTATATTTTCAGCCACGCTAATAATGAGCCTTAAGTTAAAAGATAAAAAGCACATTAAATTGACTGGACTAGATTCACTAAACCACGCAGTGTATGGCCTCAACATTATGTGGCCGATCACAGCAGCAGCCTTCACCTTATTCACCAAAGTTGCTTTATTATAATGAAGTACATAAAAGTTGCCTCTTGCTTTACGTGTCTGGCTCATTTCTTCAAATGCAAATTGCAAATGAGCATTTGGTATAAATGGTGGCTGAGGATATCTGTTTGGTACATAAAAGGTTACCTGTATATTTGCCATTTATTAAAATACTAATCATCCACAGCTGCGTACTGCCTCATTATAGACACCATACACCACCATTTGCTTTAAATAGAAGCCACATAGTTAAAGAACTACTGCAGTTCAAGAAAAAAGACACTTGTTTGTCAAGTATGTACCAAACTAATTATATTAACACCAGTGTAAGACATGAACATAAAACATTTTTTTGGAATAATCAACATGTTTTAAGACTCTGTTTATCAGTACAGGAACTAATTTTGTGTTTGTTACATCACATCCTTAAAGTTTGATAATATGGTGTGTGTTTGAAATTATCAATAGAGGAAGGGGTGGTGGAACAGGCAGAAGTCCAGAAAATGTATCTGATAACTGGATAAGTTTGAAATTGAAACCACACCCCTGCCACCACACTGTCCCATAAGCAGGCACTCACAGCTTTCCATAAAAACACACACACAGTTTCCACCAATGTATCATACATCCATAGATCCCTCCAGGAGTTGTACTTTTTCTAATGAAAGACTATCTGTATGACTTTTTCCTACTTACTTAGGCTCTTAATTAATCTATTTTTTTAAAACAAATATAATTATTTCATTGTTCATTCTTTTTGGCTGTTTCTATATTACAAATCACAAGGTGATTAGAGAATATAATTAAGTAAATGTAGTTTCTGATGACATGTACTACTGTATAAAATGTATTGAATATTGAGGTATACGATTCATTAAAATTATGGTAATAGACACTTTGTCCAGTTATATATATATATATTCCTTAATTTGGCTGTCATACTTTTCACACCTCCATTTATTGTACCCTCCTCCCTTAGCTCTCTCTCACACACTTATTTTTATGTCTAACTTTCCTTCTTTTTGCCTTTTTCTCTCTTAAAGAAATTTTTTATATTTTTCTCTCCACACCATATTTGGTAGAAAATTATATCTTTGTATCTATACTGAAAAGACATAATAAAACACAATAGAAAAATCTCAATCACAATCTCACGGTTACTAATAATTTTCAGATTGGATATTATATTACATGGAAAACATAATTTGAGCATTTGCAAGGAAGGTGTTTTTTTGTGTGCTTCTGGCATTAGGTAGCAGGAGCTCATCTCTTACCTCTGCTCTGTGTTTAATTGCTCCCAGCAATACCAATAACTTATCCTTACACATCAGCATATTTAGCTCATCACAATGTTAATTCTCATGGAAAACGTTCCTATATATTTAAATGACCACTGCAGTGTCATATTTATAGGATGCTTTTGTGAAGAAACTGACTTAGTAATGTGTAAAATGTTTTGTAAAATTTTAATTAAATGAATAAAGTTTTTTCATTTTTAAATAATGTATTCAATTTAGACTTAATGGAGATTTTTTGCCCTTGTTTGTAAAAACTTTAGAATCCTGAGAGGAAAAGGAGAAACATATTTCAAAATGTTGTTATTTTGTGGTCATTTAACTGAAACATCTATAATTTCAGCAATATACGTTTTATATTTTTGAATTTAATTCAAATTGTTTTCATTCCAAGAGAACTCATATTTTATCTACGTCTTTGTACACTCTCGGACAACAACCACTTTAGAACAGGCCAATCAGATTAATCACAACAGCTACAAAAAAACGGATAAACTTAATCACAACAGCTTTCATACTGTTCTGCAATAACTGAATATTTTCTGTTGTTTTGACATTAATGCAGGAATTTGTACTGGAGTGTTATCTATTCTATTGATGAAGAGATCATATTATGCCCATTTATTATATTCTGCTTATTTATGATTGCAGGATATTGAAAGCGAGTTCCAATAAATCACTGAGTCTGTTGTTAATTAGATTGTATAAAATGGATATTGATGTGCTTGTGTTCCAAGAATTGCCTATGTATAGATTCATGCTGTTCATATACCAGATGTCTCTCTTCTTGTTTGTGAGGGCTTCATAATACATAACTTAGGTATGCATAAGGCTGTTTATGAAGGGAGCTATGCTATTTATGTAATGTTCATCTGCTCTTGGGCTTTTTTTTACCCTCTTGACCTAATGTCCTTTCCACTTAATAATTAAAGCAAAACTAGAAACTGAGAACAGATGTGAAAAAGGTGACTTTTCCAAGAAAGGTGAATCTATCCAGCTAATTTATAAAAGATGAATAAATGCCACTGACCTATTTACAGTATATTTGCATTTAGTGGAAAATACCAATTATTTTTTCTGTAACAGTTTATAAATCTTAAATATGTAGACAAGTCTACATGAAATGTATTGTGCCGCAACTAAAGCTACAATACTTAAGGAACTGATAATTTACCCAATTTTGGAAGTCAAACTGGTGCAAACATAGTAAAAATGTATCAGTGATGGAAATCCTAAGTCAGAACTCATGGAACATATATTTATCGTCTTGGTTGTTTTGTATATTTATCTATCTTTTTAAGCTTCATAGGCTTAGATATGAAAGCATTGTCACAAAAATAATAACACATTTTTCTGTCACATCAAAGACCCAGCTGGACCAGCCAAATCTGCTGCCCCTGCCAGTTAGGTCTTTGTGTCAGATCTGCCAGGGCCTTCTCAACGCCTGGACAGGCTACGAGGAGGTCAACGGAGGCTTTGGAAGAAGGTTTTTCATCAACATAATAAAAAAGGTCTCTGACCCCGAAAAATATATAAAAAATGCATATATTTTCCATTAGAGAAAACAATTTTATTCAGGTTAACATTTACAGGGGGTCAAACAATACAACATCATAATAGTTTTGACTTTGAGCAAACATAAAGCATCTTTGTACTCCCTGCCTTACAATGACCTGACCAATCACAGTTAATCTGCTGTCTGCCCTTTGTTGATTGGCTTTGGGGTTGTTATAGCAACCAATGATAGAGCCGCCTATAGCCTGGGGAATTCAATTAGAAAAAGAAAACATGGCTCAGAGCATGATGTAGAGACAGTAGCTTAACACGAGTAGTGAGAGGTTAGATATGCATAGGTTGGCGTTGCTTAGTCTGACTCAGGGAAAGTATCCTACAAAACCCAGGCTGGGGATTTTAGATTTTCTCGCCATTGGCTTCAGGGTTGTAGTAACAACCAATGTCAGATTCACCTACAGCATGGGGAATTTAATTAGAAGGCGTTAGTAGGGCGTATGTAACAATATGTGCTGGTTAGGTTGGCAGGTGTAGGAATAGTCTGGTCCAGATGTATGTTAGTGAAAGTAACCTACTAGACCTGGGCTGGGATTTTTAAAACTTTCCACAAGGGTCCCACGGACCAATGAAATGGCAAGGCCAATAATTACAAAATTCTCCAAAACAACAAGGACCTATGATCTATGGGAAAATACATAGGCCCTCATTCAATTGAGAAATTGTAGCGTACGGGAGCCTCTGTTCAATTAGTGTCTTTTTGCAAGCAGCAAACGATCTACGGGTTACAGGCTGAAAACCCATGCGGTTGTTACAACCGTAACTTACAACCCATCTAAGCCTTTGATCTTTCAAGACCACAAGAGTTACAAATGCAAATCGCTATTTAATTGCTACAAGTCCTCAAGGCCGCAAATATTTTCCCACTCGTCAATGTCAAATGTAGTAGAAAATCATACGGTTACCAGATAGGACTTGCAAGGTTGTTTAACCCCTGTTAGTAGCACAGTAAATGCAAATCAAACATCAATATTGCACTTTAAAAGACAGGGAAAGTGATGAAAGACATTAGAAGGAATTGTACAATAATCTCAAGCTTGTAAATCTGCAATCAAAAATTATTTTTTGTATATGTCATTTCGGTGTTATATCAATCTCGGGAATCAGTGAGTTAATACATATCAGGCTACCCACATAGACTAGAACATTTCCTTCATTCATTTTAACTTTTTGTACATGGCAGGACTGCGAGTATCATATCGGACCCCTAAATAAAGACATTTAACCTCCATGGTTTACTGATGTAATGATGACGGTCTCATTTTCTATTGGCTGTTTCTAAATGGGTAGTTACAGCCTTACTTAATTGATCACGTTCACGATCTGAAATGCTTCATACGATTGCATGGCTTACGGTTCCGGCTTTTGGACCGTAACTTGCGGGCTTGTTCAATTGAATTGCTCCATAATTGTAGCAGAGTTCAAGCGTGTAGCAAGCCCGCAGACATATGGCCTGTACACCACGAATTGTGTCCTTGCAATTGAGCAAGGCTCACACTGTTTTGATCTGTCATCTTCCCGATAGTCTGGGCTATGGCACAATTGAAACCCAAACACCACACATTAATGGGGGGTGGGGGTGGGGGCAGAGGGCCCTTCGTTAGCCAGTCCAGCTCTCACTTTTCCCAGGAGATCAGGTCATTTAGGGAGGCAGCAGAGGGTCGATCTAGCCCAGGTAGGCAGGAGGAAGGGAGGAAAGGTGGATCGTCACAATCTCAAATAAAAAAAACTTTATATTTTATTGATTTCATGTTTTACTGAACTAAAACAATGCAACTAAACACTTTAGATATTTAATTCCTAAAAAAATAAAGGTGCACATATTTAAATTCAGTTAAGATATACAAATATACAGGCAATATTTGAGAACAGTGCATGTCCCAAAAGGATTGGGAAGGGACATATAATGGGAGTTAGGTTATTATCCAATTTTGCTTTTAAACTTATTTTCTTGACTATTAATCAAATACATCTCAGAATTAAACGTAAAAAAATCTATACATTAAATAAAAGTCAATAAATAAATTAAAAACAGTCAATGAAATAAAATGTCACTATGGTAGTTCAGTGTGCCTGTAAAAAATAATTTGTTGTTGTTCAGTCAGGAGAATCTTTTATTCCTGACTGTATCTTTCAGGAGCTAGTGAGAGAATAAAAAATGACAATCAAAGATATATCTAATTGCCTCTCTCTAACTCATTTCCATATATTAAACAACATTTGGTATGGATTTGTGCAAATTTGAGGGCAATTTTTTCCACTAAAAATATTGCTATGTCATAATTCTATGTTGGCTTAATGTATTGTCTTTGTAGTTCTGCATACTTGATTATATGCTTTGTAATCTGTACCCTTTTAAATAGGGCTATGGAAAATAGTGGAACTTAATCATTAAAAAGTAGTATTATTGTTATTATTATTATTAACAGCAAAAACAACAATAATAACAATATTTTTTATTCTATCAATGTGTTAAATAGACACGGAAAGCCCATATTATCTTTGTTGCATCTGACAGTGGGTAATTAAAAAAAAAAAGTTAATGAATGAATGAATAAACTTGTTTGAATGCAAAAATGACCTAGGGTACTTATACCTCTCATCCAATAAACAGATTTTGGAATTGCATGAGTCGTACAGTGGTATGATAGGAACATTTCTTTAATAACATTTTTTCACACAGCAAAAATATTTCATAATATTTAAAATATGCTATTTTAAATTCGTAATAGATAAATAGATACACCCTGTAAATGTAAAATGTCAGACTATTTACATTTGAGAGTTTGCTTATAAAACAGAGCCATTCATCTGTGTACATTTCCAATGTAATTATTACTTTGTATTGGTTGATTTGAATATCATTAAATTAAAACTGACTACACCATTATTAAAATAAACACATGTATAACTGAATACAAAGTTACGTTTGGTATGAGACATTTACCAGTTATTTAAAAGGTAAAATCCAATCAATGATGTATATTCAACTTATGTATTCAAATGATTCTGATTAAACAGCAGTATTTAAATTATATGTAACCTGGTTATTTTAATGGTGTATTAAAATTTGTGTTGATTAGTTCCTGCTGAAAAAAACATACAAAATCAGATCTATGTGTTTTTGTGTAAAGAATCAGCTTCAGAGCCATAAAATATCATCTGTCAGAAATTTGTATTGCTCTATTAAAAGAAAAACATATTCATGCTAATCAGCTACATTGTTAACAAATAGGAATAATGGAAATCACTATGTGAAAGAGAGTTAACTTAGTATTTAAACAGCTGTTCAATTCCATGATAGGATTAAAAAAAGTCTAAAATCTCTGCCAAGATTCTGTAATGTCCGGTTCCAAAAATATTTGCAGAGAGGATATTTTATTACCAATAAATTCCAACTGAGCATATTTTAGTTCTGAAAAATGTATTATTACTTTAACCATATGATTTCATATGATGTTTGGGCTTAAAACGATATTGATTTGTATAGTTTTTGTAAATGTTTAAATGTATATATATTATAGGCATACAGATGTCCCAAATGATTAAAGATTCTGTTGAATCATTAACAAAGCAATCTTTTGCCTAGCATAAAAGTAATCAGAATGTGTAACAGGCCACATCAACGGCAAAGGGAAGTGCTTTGTTGTCTACTGGCCTGACCTTTAAAGGGAATTTTGAGGAAAAATGTTTAACTAAGTTAATTAATGAATTAATTATTGTTCGCTTCCTCAATGTAATTATCATCTAAAATTTACACTTCACTTATTTCTAAAAAGCCCCTGTAGAAATAGTTTTTCACTTCTGGGACTGCCCCTATTTTTACCGTTCTCTCTTAAAAAAGTGCAAGTTTCACAGTGGTGAGCTAAAGGGCTTGCACACACGGAGGGGCTTTACAGTATATGCGTAATGCTGTTCCATGCAGGCAAACAGCATGTCACTGTTTGCCAACAGCATTACACTAGAAATCTGAAGTCTCTACATATGGGAGGTGGCCTTTGGACACTGCCGTGCAATCAATATGGCAATAGAACTATATATACCATTATATATATATATATATATATATATATATATACACACATGTAGAGGAAGAAAAAGGGACAACAATAATCCAAATATATATATATATTTATACCCAATTATAAAAGATATCAGTGAAACCTCTAATCTAAGGTGAACTAGTACTACTAAAATATTACTAAAATAGATAATTTATCACTAAATGAAAATCAGAGTTCTACGCTACCAACACTAGTCAAAAAATAGAGACCATATGGGATACAAAGTGGTCCATGGGAATTGGAAACAAAATAATATAGGACATATAGTATTGATATTAATAAATCCCAATTATATAGAACACCAATAAAAACTCTAATATAAGGTGGGAAGATACGGTTGAAATTTTACTAAAACTTACTCAAACATCACTAAATAAAGGTCAGAGTTCTATGCTACCAACCTAGTCTAAAATGGGGAAGCATATGGGATATAAGGGAATAAGGCACAAATATTTTATTTTATTTAGAGTAACAACAAAGTATATATAGTGTCACAATAACCTAAAGAGCAAGCATTTAGACTAAAGGAGATGAACCATACAATTATTCTCTAATAAACAGAGCCAAATCTATGTCAATATTTAAACCTTCTGGTTTTAAGGTGATCAATCGATCTATCAATATTTCTATCTATCTATCTATCTATCTATCTATCTATCTATCTATCTATCTATCTATATTTGTTGTTGTTTAGTAGTTCAGTTGTGTCAGACTCTTTGTGACCCAATGGACGCAGAACTCCAGGCACATTTTGTGTCTGGTTGTGCCTATCCATATGGTTTCTTGGCAAAGATACTGGAGTGGGTTGTGAGGGATCTCAGAAGGGCAGTACCTGACAGATGTGCCTGGTGTCTGGCATTCCGTGGGGTCACTGAGAGTGTAACATGACTGAACAACAACTACAAACTACTACTGAAGTTTGCAATTTATAGCTGTCAGTCAGACTTTCTGATTCACCCAAACATTCATATTTATTGTTAATGATCGACCATTACATATAATTAATGAGTAAACAATGGGGCACTGAGTCCATTGTCTTCAGTGTAACTTGAAAATCACAACTGAGCATGCTCTTTTGGTTTGAGCATGCCTAGATGTTTGTTAAACTGAATAGCCCCAGGAGTTTTCAGTAATGATCTCTAAATGATCGCTAATTGGAATGTTGTGTCACTTTTAGCAGTTTTAAGCATGTAAACCCACTTTACACAAATCCTTTGTTCATGGTTCCTTTTCACCCTGCCCGTTTTGTTTTAAAATAATTTAAGTATGTTAACAAAAGGCAACCAGTAAACATGATATTATTTATAAGTCCACTGTGCAAGTGTTGTTTTCAGATGAACAGTTAATTAAATATACATTATACAATTCTTAACATGTCCCAGAGTCATGGATTGACATAATAATACAAATTATAGAATAGATTACTTAAAATGATAATGTACTCAGTTATTGCTAGCTATGCTAATAAAATATTTGTAATGGTTCTGATATCACCATTGCATGTATTATACATTATTGACCCATGTGTTAATATAACCAATATATATTGAAATGGTTTGTTATGAATGGATGGTGGTAAAGAAAAATGGTAGATTCAGTAATCACCAAATCAATAATTTTTCAACTTAACCCCATTATAGATGAGCACATCTGGTGACATCAGGATAGCATTAATGATTGTATTGGATGCACATCAAAAGCATAGCTCATAGTTGAAGTAAATGTCACAGTTGGGTGAGAAAAAATATATGTGTGATTTGTATACTTGACAACTAGAAATGATAATGTTTAGATTTCTTAATTCAAACCCTCCTGAACTTTTACAAAATCAATATTTATATTGATTTACTGTAGACTGGAATATCGTCCACATTTAAGTACCTAGATTTGACTAGACCAAGGGCCAAAAGGGGTAAACATATGGTCGCCTATGAATTATAAACTGTTAAATTCCAATATTCCTTTCATATTCACCATCAAAATGTCCTTGATAAGCAATAATATCAGCATTTAAAGAATATAAATTCAAAGTAGCTTTTAAAACTTGCATATTATACATTTAACTGCAGACTACAAAGATACAGTGAAGGTTCCACGTATTGTGTAATATACATTTATAGGTAATATCAATTTCTTTATCTTTAGTACTTCACTGGAACTAAATGTCATTACTAATGCATTTCACTACAGTAAACATTAAGTTTTGAATTTAATCTGCCAATCAACATTAAGGACCGACTGATGTATCTTGCTAATGGGGTTAACGCTGACAGTTACTGCTAACTACCGCCTGGGCTCACAGTCTACAGTTTTGTGAACTTAAAAAAAAAAAGTCTGGGAATGCAAGAACCCTAGGAAATAACTATACTGGTTAGATTAATTATTCCCTGTGGTCTGAGCATGCCCATCATGTTTTTTTCCACCATGGTTTTACACTGAAGATAATAAATGAAGAGGCCAAGGAGTAACACTGAAAAGGAGCAATCATATGCATGTCAGCCTCTAAACATTAGTTTTTCCTTCAGTGATCCTTAAAGTTAATTCACTTGTAATAAGATCTAGATATATGTTTTAAATTAAATGATCGATAGAACCATCACTGTGTCTAAAGTAAGGTCCTATTCCTTCCAGATTTGAGGATCTAGCAGACAAAAAAAAATAGAATTGTATAGCAAAGTTATAGAAATGCATCAAAGGTATGCTGTGGGCAGAGCTAGCAAATTCGCAGAACTAAACAAGTATTTTATGCAGCCCCTCTAATGTCTGAAAAATGTCAGAATTTCTCAATCAAAATTTATTATCGATCTATATTGCATTGCCCCAAAAAGATAAATTAACAAATGAACATCTTATTTGAAGTCCATTCCAGAACACAATATATTGTTAAAATGAGGGGTTATGGAAATGTTATTCATTCCGTCTCATTTGCATAACTTATCTTTAGATTTTGCTGGGGGCTGCAGGTTATTATTTAGTCTACTAGCGAATTGCCCGTCAAAAAATGACGGCAATGAAATTGTAAGTTAGCTAATGCTGTTTGGTGTGTAATAATGAAATATATAATACATTAATAAATGAATATACTTTACCTATTTTGAAGCATTGTGTTGAAGAGCTGCAATCTGTTTTGATGTTGCTGCAGCATTAGTGGTGTGGAGCTGCTGTGTAAGCGTGGTGAATGTGTGCAGTGTAATACTGTGCGTGCGCGAGACCAAACCATTAATGTAGTCGTGTACTTCCGCATTGGCGTAAAATGGCGGGTTATCTGTGGTATGCGTCTTCGGGGATTATCCGTAGGTGCTTCGTGGTGTTTTGCGAGTTTCTTGTGGTGTTTTGCGAGTGTGTTGTGGTGTTTTCCGTTTTGAGAGTGCTGTAGCCTCGTTTTCGTTTTGTTCGTCGGCCATTTTTTCTCTTGCTTAGAGATTTTATTAGTGTCTAAACTGTTTTATTTTTATTTAAATGAAGGTGTAACTTGCTTTTTTTGAGGTGCTGGATGGTTCCTCTTGCTGTAGGTAAGCTTTTTATGTGTGTGTTGTGTGTATTTATTGTGTTTTAAATGTTTGTATGTTGGCGTGTTGCGTCCGATTTTTGCGAGGATGTAATGTGTGCTAACGTGTCTCGTATGGTGTTTGCGTGTGTAGCCTCGTTTTCGTTTTGCTCGGCGGCCATTTTTTCGGTCGCTTATCAAATTTTTTAGTGTGTAAACTCTTTTATTTTGACTGAAATTAAGGTGTAAGTTGGTTTTTTGAGGTCCTGGATGCTCCCTGTTGGCACGTAAAGTTTGCAATGGTCGCAGTTCCTGGCATGGAGCGCCTTCGGCGCTCCATGCCAGCAACTGCGGCCCTCACTTCGAGAGGTCCTCAGTTGCTGGCAAGGAGCGCCTTTAATGCTCCATGCCAGCAACTGAGGCCCTCGCTTCCCGAGGGTCTCAGTTGCTGGCATGGAGGGCCTCTAGCGCTCCATGCCAGCAACTGAGGCCCTCGCCCACTGCCCTTGCTTCGCAAAAGCCGCGGCTCGCTACGCGAGCCCGCAAGCGTTAGCAACAACTCGCATGCTCACAACTATATATGTGATTATTTAGTCTGTGAGCTTGACCAAAGCAGATTTGTATAGAGACTGTAGAAATATGGCTGCTAGAAATAATGCCAGGACTAATACAAGAAAATATAGGCAATAGAATGAAAGGTAACATTTTACCTTTCACTTGTCCCACCTATTCAGAGTATGGCTAAACCTGGTAACAGTGTCTTTTTAAAAAGGATATTGAAACCATTAAAATTGCTTTGCACCATAATGTAGAACAATCAAAACCGGGTAAATATTTCAAACTTTGTTATTATTTTTTTAATTTTTAAAAAATGTTGCATTGTTTTACAGCACTAACAATGATTACATTCCCATTTTTTTTCAATCATAGTGACCTATTATCATAATATGAACGTTTCATCAATATTAGTAATAAACTGGGAAAACAAACAATTACGATCCATAAATGTCACACAATAAGATTTGTTCAATGTTCAACAACAAAATACTAAATTAAATACAAGTTTTGATAACTGCAAATGTTCTGCAGGAAATATAATTCTATCACCATTCTGTTGACATTTCTAGGGACTGATAAGTGAGCATCTAAAAATTTGTGAATAATAGACTTTATTAGGCATGGAAATCAATGATCCTCACCCTTGTACTGTCTTGGCTGTGACATTACTTTAATGAATAGCTCACCACAGCTGCACTGGTCCTTGAACAATAACGGGCCTTCAGGACAGAACAAAGGAACACTTTTGTCATTGGTCTTTTTGTTAATGCTTATCAAGGATTCCTCCAACACTTTGTGATGCAGGAAGTAAAAATGAAAGAGGACTTACATAATTTCATGGCCGGATGCATCCATTCAAATATGTGCTCAGGCACCCTCCCACAGCTAAGACTGAACTGGGTGGTGTTATAGCTATAGACTGCTGCAATACTGAAGGATATTACACTGTGTCAGACAATACGTAGTGAGAGAAAGAATATCAACCTTGGCTACAAAAGGATTTTTTTTATATAGCTGACTCAATGAACTATACATTGGCAGATTACATAATAACACTGTGTATAAAAAATCGTGATTATAAGAGATATGTATAGCATTTATTCCCTTGAAATGTATTTATGCGTTTCACAGCTAACCTAGGTTTGGAACAGGACGTAATTTCCTGTGAGAATTTGTGACTTCCTAGTTAGGCTGTACCTAGAAACAAGCCGTATATTCTTAGGAAGCGCAAACATCATTCAGTTATTTGTAGGTGCTGCTTTTCCCCTAGCCCCACACAATGTCAGTTTTAAAAACTATGAAAAATTGACAAAAGTGCACTAATGGCCTTCTAAAAGGCAAATCCAGGGAACTATAGATCTGTAAGCATCGCTTCTTTAGTGGGAATGCTTTAAGAAGGGTTAGTAAGGGATAATATGTAAGAATATGTCTATCTGAACATGATAATAAGTAGGAGACAACACAGATTTAAGATTGATAGGTCACGTAAAACAGATTTAATTAGAGGAGGTAAGTAGGAACTTGGATCAAAGCAACTCAGTGGATGTAATATTTTAGGGTTTTGCAATGGCTTTTAATTCAGTGTCACATGGAAGACTATTGTGCAAACTAAGGGATGCAGGAATTGCAGTAAATATCTGCTGATGGATTGATAACTGGCTAAAAGACAGAAAACAAAAGGTTGTTGTAAATGAACATACTCAAATTGGACTAATTTGGTAAGTATTGAGTATTAGGTCTTCTCCTTTTTAACATATTTATTAATGACTTAAAGGATGGATTGGAAAGTAATGGCTCCATATTTGCTGATGTCACTAAGTTGTGCAAGGTAATTAAATCAGAAATGATGTACTTTCCCTCCAGAAATTGGCAAATAAATTGAAGATGAGGTTTAACACAAATAATTGAAAGGTTAAGCATTTGGGGAGGAGAAATAAGCGTGCAATTTATTTTAATCTTAATGGAGCAAGTCTAGGGGAATCAGAGAGTGCTTGTGAACAACTATCTACGTAACAGTGCTCAATGCCAAGCAGCATCTGCAAAGGCAAGTAAAATATTAGCATGCATCACGAAGAGTATAGAAGCAAGGGAAGCAAATTTAATTTTGCCACTATACTATCTCTAGTCCACCCTCATCTGGAATATGGAGTACAACTTTGGATACCATTTTTTTAAAAGAACATTTTAGAGCTGGAATAAAGTACAGAGAAGGGAAACAAAACTAATAAGGGGAATGGACATTCTAAACTATGAAGAAAGACTAAACAAATTAGGCGTATTCTCTCTAGAATAAGGCATGATTAATTTATATAAACACATCCAGGGTCAATATAAGGCTTTTTCAAGTGAACTTATTGTGCCAAGATGACATCCGTTGAGGTTAGAAGAAAAAAGATTCCACCTTAAAGAAAGAAAAGGGTTCTTCACAGTAAGAGTCGTTAATCTGTGGAAACCAAAAGAGGTTGTGACAGCGAATTTGATAGATAACTTTAAAAAGAGGTTAGATGTATTTTTGAGTAAAAAGGGCATTCAGGGTTATCCTGGATAATTAGAGAAGGAAGAATATTGATCCAGGGAGGAATCTGATCGCCAGTATCTGGGGTCAGGAAGGATTCAAATTGTTTAGCTTATGAGACAATTGGCAATGTCTCAATGTTTTTTTTTCTGTTTGCTTCCCTCTGGATCAATTTACAATTAATCCACATATTACATGGAGGAGATCTAAAAAGGTTGAACTTGATGGGCTAACATTATTTTTTCAACCTCAATTACATGTAGCTATGTAAATGATCTCCAGCACACTTTGTTTAAACAGTGATCTATACCTTTTGTGGACAGTCAAAAGTCTGCTTGATAATTGGCATCCCTGCTGTTTATTTATTATTAGAATATTTACAACCATGTGAAAAGTGTATCTCAAGTTGTCCATTGTTCATTATGATTAAAATAGAGCACCATCAGATGTCAAAGCTCAATTTGTTTCACTCTTTAAATAATAGTTTGGTCAAGGTAATTTAAGTTGTCTCAAGGAAATAAGTACAGAAAGAAAAAGATACTGTGAGATAAACACTTTAATGCTAAGAGTGTTAAATAGTGATACCAACATTTGTTAAGAACTATACAGTTGGCCCTTTACCAATGTCAATGTTCTAGCTTCTTATTAGTATGAAAAAAGGAAATACTGACCCAAGTGAACTTCTTTACTTTTGCCTCTTTTATGTGACTTGGATATTGTTTCTATGATGATCCTATAGTCCTACAGCTCCATACAGCAAGAGAACATCAAGGTTTTCCTAGTGTAATATACACTAATATAATCTGTTTACGTTCTCCAATTAAGTTTTAAGATATATTATATAAGAAAGGGGAACTGAAAGAGTTAACTTCTCTGTAAAGTTAATTAGTTGCACCAGTACAACCTCAATGTAAACCTACACCTGGAGTATGGGGAGGAGATGCTGATAGACTGCTGATAGACAGACCTTTGAGTTATACACAGTGAGTGAGATGGCAGCCTGCAGCTTATAACCATTTGGAGCAACAGACTATACATACCAGTGAATATAGTAAATTGTATGGTTTTCTTCACTAGGGCTGGGTGAGAGCTGATATTTAAATAACTGCTTGCTGGTTTTGGCAGTGATTCAATGGAAGCTAGGCCTATTATGTTCTTTGATTTGTTTTGTTATTCATAGTTCATCCGAGCTTTATTAATATCTGGAAAACATATACTCCTTCAGCCTGCATGTCAGCAAGAAACCACATAACTGTTACTGAGAAAAGCAGCAGAGGACAGAGCCCATATGATGCAAACTTTGGCAGCGCAACAGGCCCGAGCAGCAGAGGATAGAAGATTTCAGATGGAAACAACCGAATTGCTTTTGGTCCAGCTGATTCACATGAAACTTGCAAAAACTGCTGTGACTGTCCAGTCTGAGACCAGTGATAGGGATACAGCAAGTTTCTTCCTACAGAAAATGACTAGTGAAGATGACGTTGAAGCATCACCAAGCAGGGAAGCTTCACCCCAAAATTTCTGGATCATTATCATTGTCCCTTACTTATGTGGTGAAGCTCAGAAAGCCTACTTTGATATGGATGAAGAATAAGCAATGTTTTTGAACAGTAAGACCCTTAGCTCACAGATTGTTTGCTCTTCTATCAAAGTGCCTGTAACCCATGCACAAACCCACTATTAATTTATCACTATATATAATACATTGTTACAATTTCTTGTGATATTTTCCTATTTTTCTATAACAGGCTTGTCACTCTTAGTGAGGTGTCCAACAGGAACGAAATCCATGTGGTCTACAGTGCTCTGTTTTTTTCATGTATATATTGTTATATATGTATATATAGTATGTGTATATATGTTTCCTATTCTATGTTAGGTTTATTCTTCCTATATGTACACAGTACAGTCACATTATTATGACCATTTCACGAATAACCACAGTGTGGTAGTGAGTCAGTAAGATGCTGGAAGGTTGGCAATGTATCTGGAGCCATGCAGACTGCAGTGCATCTGACAGCTGCTGAAGTGGTGGTGGTGGAAGATCCATATGGTGAACATGGAGATAGAGGTTGTCCCACAGGTGCTCCATTGGTTTGAAGTCCGGGGAATTTGGATTCCTGGGAATTACTTTGATGTGTTCATCCTGCTCTTCCAACCACTCCCGGACAATTCTGGCCATATAACATGTTTCATTGTCCTGCTGGAAGATCCCACCCGCTCTAGGGAGTACCTTCCAGAGGTATTGGTGGACCTAGACAATGGCAAGAAAAAATTCCCCAGACCATAACGCTGCCGACACCAGCTTGTGTTCCTCCAAGAATGGTTGCAGAGTGTTTGTTCTCTGAGGTTTCGTGCCTGACATGCCAACGTCCGTAAAGTCCATGGAGCAGAAAACATGACTCATCAGAGAAGGCAACTATTTGCCAACCAGAAGAGGTCCAATTTTGGTACGGTCGTGCAAATTGAAGCTGTTTCTGACATTGGTGCAGTGACCAACCAATTGCTTCGGAGCGCCATACGCAACAGTGTTCGCTGTACTGGAATTTTACACACATGTCTGGTAGCCTTCTTATGCATTTGGACAGTGAGTTACTCACATGTAGTGTGTCGGTCGGCTCTCACACACCTTTGCAGCCGACGTTCACCTCTGACATCAATGGCACATGGTGCCCCACAGTTTCAATGCAGTTTATTCGTAATGGTGCTGTTTGTCCAGTCACTGCACACTTTATCCACACCAGCACGCAAACTTGATCTGAAAGCCAATGACATCCCCTTTTCAAAACTGATTAAATTGCACGTTGTACCCATAACAACTATGGGTGATATGTTTGCAGAAAGCCTACATGTCACCTTATATACCCAACACCTCACCACACATGCTGTATTTCATTTGCCACGCACTGCTGACGTCAAAAGTAGGTAGTGGTCATAAGAGTGAGACTCAACCCTGTATTTACCTCATGATGTCAGATATTGTCTCCACTCTGTCTGCATCTGCTGGTTATATTCAAACTGAGGGTTCCATCTAATGTCAGTATTGCTTCAGACTTGACAAAGAGAGGTGGAACCTGTCAAAAGCTTGACAATATAAATAAGGTATTTGTTCAATACAAAAGGTATCACAGTATACTGCAATATTCAATATTAATATATAACTGAATGCATAAATTGATAGATAGATAGATAGATAGATAGATAGATAGATAGATATAATATGTTTGTAATACAAATGGAATGTGTTCTACTGAGCATGTAGTTTCTGGTTGTCTTTTATGCATTTTTCATTTTGCATTTACATTATAAGCTAGAATGTTCCCCAATGCTTTAATTAGTCTTTAAGACCTGCAAGTAGAAAGAAGCAGCAATTAGATTAATGCTGCATACAAATATGCCTTTTTTCTATTGCTATTGTATTTTCGCTAGACATTTGCACTCTCTTGGTAGATTTGTACCCATCTCTTTTCGTGTTGCACTTACTGTTTTGGAATTCAGCTACCCCATGCTCTTTGGCTTTGGAATATTAGCAAGAAAATTTGTTTTACCATGTATTTGTATTTTGAGCTATAGAAGTTTGGTCCTTTGCTGAGACTAATGCACTTTCCTTAACTTATTGGATGGATTCTCATATTATATCCTTACCCATCATATCTCAAGAAGCCAGCAATAACAGATGGGTACTATTTGGTTGTAAACTGCCTTGCTAGCTGTTATTGATCTTTAAATGTCCTATATATTTCAAACAATTGGATATTTGTATCTGTTACTGACTTTCCCTGTCTTAAATACTTAAATGTTACTAATTATATTGAACTACTGATGATAACCTAAATGAGCCATCTTCTAGTGCAATCGAGTAGAGAAACCACTGGATCTTGCTATTTATAGAAAATGGTGGGTAAGGGTAGGTAACAAGAAAAATATTTTTACAGCTCAGTTAGTTTATGTTATTTAAGCCATCTTCACCACTTTTCAATAAATAGTCTTACTTACAGAATTTTCTCCCAATACTTGAAAATATAAAAAAAACTAAAAAAAAAAAAACTTAATATAAAATTGAGTTATGGTAAAATCAAAAGCAAACACAGAAGAATATGAAATCAATACAAAACAAATGTGTCAGTCGATTCGTTTCCACCATCAACTTTTTTTTTGGTACCGTGCATTATATGCCCAAGGCAGAATGGATTTACTAAAAGTATTAATATGTGGTTTGGCTTTTCTGTAGCTGAAAACATTTTGCACTAATAAACTTTCCTTGAGAATCTAAACATTTAATTAGATGCTGACTTCGGTGCTACTTACAGGCATCCTCATATTACTTCTTTGCAGCAATCCATATTTATTTGATTATTTATATGATTTAAAGTTCAGTTTAGAAGCTGTGCTGCTTTTGAAATTTAAAAAAAAAAATCAATACCATGAAATTCAATTTATGCTATATGAATTACTAGTGCTGAAGTATATCCTGAGTACTGAATGCTTTAAGTAGGACATTAGGATGCATGGGATAAGATGCAGAGTTGCAGACTGCAGTGGCTACATTATATGTAGCTTTTTGAAAAGAAGGCTGTAGGGATATATCACATTTTGCACGTACACTGTCTATTGCGCATTGTGAAGTCACATTTACTAAAATGGCATTGCTAAGTTAGAAAACTGATTTACAGGGACACATTTTTAACTTAAAAAATATTTATTCTAGAATAACAGCTCTTTTGACCAAATTCCTCTCCACCCTTCATTTAGAGTTGTTACTTCATTTATTATGCCAGTATTTATTTCAAGGACAAATTACATTTTTGCAACGTTAGTACATTTATATTTATATTGTGACAAAACATCTACTATATCTAGTATGCACTGTACCGCACCATTCAGAGGTGAAGTTAAAGGACAGCAAGTTACTGCCAACCTAGGCAATCCAGTGGCCCAGTAAAACTGCAGAGCCTGATTCACCCAGGTGGAAACTAGATGAACAAAGGCTACCTCGGGACAGTAGCCTGCCATATAACCCAACAGCTATGTTACAGGCATTCTCCCTACACAAACCCTACAAAGAGATTGGTCCCACTCCTCAGTCTCCAGGACCATCCGAAGATGGATGGGTTGGACGATTAGTTCTAAGAGAGTTACGCTAGCTGGTCCAAGGTACTGAGGAGGGAAATAGGCTTAAAGGACCATCATACAATGAAAAAAGTATTTGTTTGAATACTATAGGTCTGACTCAGAGCATGTTTAAGCAAGAAAAGGGTCATATATCTAAGTCTTAGTTAGAACAAAAATACATTTTGATGCCTCTGTAAGACCCTTTGTTGGAAGTTGTGTATGAGACCTATTGTTGTAGCGAATGTTGCAAGGTGTCTTCTGGATCAGTGAGAGGGAATGGGCATTGTATCTTGTTTCCTTCCTATCCAATTCTCTTTACAATGACTCTCTATCCCCTGATTCAGTACCACTTTCTTTACTGAAAGTCAAAACAAACACTCATGATTAAATTAAGAGGAAATGATGTTACAAACATAAAATGGATTCTTCTAAAAATTCAGATTATCTAAAAAAAAAATTTCACCTTAAAGAAAGAAAAGGGTTCTTCCCAGTTAGGGTGGCTAAATGGGGAATTCTCTACCAAAGGAGGTGGTAACAGCGAATTCGATAGATAACTTTAAAAAGGGGATATATACATTTTTAAATAAAAAGGGCATTCAAAGTTATCCGAGAAACTAGCAAAGGAATATTGATCCAGGGAGAAATTGGATTGCCAGTTTCTGGGGTCAGGAAGGAATTTTGCTCCCCCCCCCACCTTATGAGACAATTGGCAAAGTTTCAATGTTTTTCTTTTTTCTGTTTGCCTTCCTCTGGTTTATTAACAATTAATAACAAATAGTCCACATATTACAAAGATCAAAAGAGATCTAAAAAGGTTGAACTTGATGGACTAACAGTCTTTATTCAACCTCAAATACTATACTATACTGTTGCAACACTGCGCACAAGCATAAATTGATTAAAAATCATATTTATTTTTCTACTCTTTAACAAATTAGACTAGATATAAGGGAATACTATAAATATAGGACTTCAGCAGACATTTACGTATATAAATTAATTCATGGTAATTTAATGACTATTAAATGAAAAAAAAAATAGAAAAATGTGTTCTGAAGCTTTTCAGAAGAAAAATGCAGTTACAAAAAATGTTCTGTCTGTATTAGTAGCATATTCTAGTGTAACCATGGTTACAGTATTTTTTTTACTCAAGAATATTATTAATTGTTATTCATTTTGAACTTACTGACATAAGATTTTTATACTTGTAATGTACTCCTGAATGGATTGCTCCTGTAAGCCTAGGAATCACATATAAATCTTTCTTTTTTTCCAATACAGCATTCAATCCAAATCTACCCTTACAAAAGAGCAAGTCTTTTACACTTACTCCATGTATGTTATTATTTATTTTTTATGTGGACGAACAAGTGTTTCAGGCCTGCCTCTCATCCTTTTATAAACTCAGCTACCTTACAATCATTCTCCAGGTCTAGTTGCTCTGTTTCACTCACCTAGACATTTGACATTTGTAGGCAATATGTGGACATTATCTTTTTTGTACTTACTTTAACAGTTGATTTTCTGAATTGTTTGCTCTCTGCAAGTTGTTCAGTATATTCATAAAAAAAATGTTCTGTAAATCCATATAAAATGTGAAAGAAAAAGAAAAGTAATTCCTACCAACTGAGGGTAAGAAACTGTTCATGTGTGCACAAATAAAGTTGGATGGTAGTTGTCTTTTAGTGAAAACAGAATAAATATACATCAATATAAATAATACTTCGTTAAGAATGGTTGTAGTCTCTCTAGACTTGTCCTCAACAGTTAGTTTTATCAAATAAAAGTACATATAAAAAAATGAAAGCAATACATATTATTTGAAATCTTTGTAAAGATACTTGCTAATACATAAATACAAATACATGGACTGAAGAATCTTGACAGAAAAATGTATGCTCTGTTACAGCACAATCTCAATTAAAGGGGCCCTGTCATATGAGAGAGAGAGAGAGAGAGAGAGAGAGAGAGAGATAGAGGGAGAGAGAGAGAGCGATTGTGACTGTGACTACTGCCTTGAAAAACTGAAGTGAAGTTCTGTGGTGCTGAAGATTGCCATGACCGTTGCAAAGGGAACTCTGTTTTTCTGCATGAAACTAAGTGCTGGTTGAGCTCAGAAGAATAGGAATCTGTCGCACCAATACGTAACAAGCTACAGAGGAGAGGACGTTGGATCCATTTATTGGCTGTGAGCTATGAGTCTCCAGTAAAATGTATTGTGGTCTGTGACAACCATGCACTCTCACCCAAAAAAAGTAGGAATGTATGGCCCAGATGATTGCCTGGCACTCCTTCTCAGTAGCTGCATAGCTGACATCTTGGGGCAGTAGTGGTGGGCTGGGGAGTCAAGGAAGACTGTGGTTTGGGTCCCCTTCAGGTTGGAGCTGTGGTCATGGCTAGGCTATTGGGGGGAAAACAATGGTCTAGGTGGCCAAGCTGGGTGGAGACCACAGTGGGGGGCACTCTCACTTCTCCCCGTGTATCCTTCTACTGGTCCACCATCTGACCAGGCTATTCTGCAATGTTGGATTATTGGTCTTGGGACCTCATGGCTGGAGGGCAAAGCTGGAAAATTTCTCCAACAAAAAAAACCTGGGCAACCTCCTCAACAGTCTGGATCTGGTGCCCCTTCCACTACCCATCACAAGCATGACAGAGCTCTACACCAGTTACACATATGAGTCCTAGGACCCTGGATCAGGGGTGGCCTTTTATCAGGCCAGCTGCACCTGTTTATCTGGGTAGTCCTCTGTAAGATGGCAGAGAATGGCCTAGTAGGCTGTGCTGACTCAATCCTTGGAGCAAGCCCATGCAGCGTCAGACCAGTCCTCTGGTTCAACCCATTGGAACTTGCTCTGCAACTTAAAGTCCTGCAGAAAGCTGTTGATGCCACCACCCCACACCACCCCTCGCCCCAACAATATTAAATCGCTGAAAGGCTTATTTTCACCAGGTAATGTAATGTATCTTGGAAAACAAGCTTGTGCTGTGGGGACAGCTCCATTGTTTGACCTCTCATCTAATGGTATTTAAACACTTTAGATCTGTCTCTCAACCAGACCCTCTTCCCCCTATCAGAACGGAGGCCAACAGTTGAACTGGGAGGTTTATATATTTGTTTTTTTAAAGTGAATTTAATACTGAATACTGCTATTATAAACCATTCATTAATGATGAATGAAAAGTTCAGACATTGCAATGGTCCTTTAAATTATCTTATCTATAAACATTATGACTTCATGGGATAAATTCCAAATGCATTTGCACTAGTATTGTAGATAAGATTACCAAAAAGTCTTTAGTATGAAAATTCATTTTATTAATAATAGATCTATTTGTAATTATACAATTATTATATTTAGCTAATAAAGTTTACATTTTTGGATAAAGTCATGTGCTGGTATTGTCCTTTCTACTATATTATACATCATACATTCGCATGCCCAGGCTACTGGATATGTTTGCTCTGGATAGGTATAAAGAATGATGTTGCACCAACTGAGACTTGGGAACCTGCTATGCAGGGTTGATTTATACAATTGTTGCTTTACAATAATTACTAAATGTAGTGAAAATAAATCACTGTATCGATGTAGAAGAAACTTTAAGTGGCCTTAGATATAGTACAGTTGATGATGTATATAATAAAATAATGTATAACCAATAAAACTATTTTTTTTAAATCTGTTTTACACTAAATAAATACATATTTGTATATAATCTTCAATTACACAACATTTTTCATGTATTTTCTACTTTTCTACTCAGTGTTAGAACTAAGGCACATGTGCAGTTGGTATAGAAAACAAATCTGAATGACCCATTCCATAGAATGCATTTTTTTGACCCTTGACTCCATTTCTAGATTTGCAGAAGCTTTAGGATAGATTTGAAATTATTTTAGAGATTGTTGCAATCTCCATTTCTTCCAAGTGCAGTGCTTCCAATTCTCATTTATTTCCCAAGGCACCTTAAGTACAATATGTCAACATGAGAAGAATACACACTGAGTGTAAATTCTTTGAATTTCTTAGATGTCATACTTGTCTTGGTCTTCTTCATAACTTGTTTCCATCTCTTATTTGCGGTTATTGAATATAGTTAAACTCCCACTATACAGTGTTACAGTATCCTGTTGTGAAGGTTTACAACTAAATATAAGGGACAAAACGTTTAGATATCAAAAATATAAAATAATAAAAAAGATATTTGTAACATTTTTGTTGTTTCAAACCAGTGTATCCATTAATAACCCTTTGTGATTCTGCCACTCCTATGACAATAATAACTTATGGGAAGTTTGCCACTCTCAAAACAAGCAAGGACAAACATCAACCAATCAGCTTCAAGCAGCTCCTGTAAGGGTTCATAATCCTCTCCTCACCTCAGTTTTTCATCATAGAAACAAAAGACATACAGCCCTATTAAATTCCAAGCCAGTAACCCCAACGTGAAGCCATTAACGGCTGCATGCTTGAAATTTGGCCGAGTTACGTTGCTATTAAATTAGAATGGGCTGCTAGCTATGGGCCTGAGACGCAAATTGCAGCTTGTTCGTAGAAAGTTGGATTTACGGCCTTGTGGACGATCGATTAGTGTAGACCGCAGTTATGGGTTTAGATGGAGCCAATAGAAAAAGAGTGTTAGGTGCTCATCGCAAGGCTTGCAAGAGATGCTTAGAACGGCTTCTGAGTTACAAAACTGCTTCTGAGTTAAAAAAGTTGAAAAAAACACCGCCATTTTTTTATTAAGCCCATATCTCTGAAGCTGTTGGGAGCCCACCGAAAGACGCTAATTGCATATAAAATTAGCTACAAACCTCACTTATGGGCTCCCTGCCTCCTCCATTTTTTTTCAAGGCTGTAACTTGCCAAAATTGGCGTCTTTTGAAGCCCTCCCAACTGCTGGCAAGTTACGGCCTTGAAAAAACATAGCGCCCTTAAACCCATAACATTTTTTTTAATCCTGTAAGGCTTGGAGCAATAGCGATTTATGATTCAAGGCTTGCAGGCTTGAAAAAAAGCTACAGCTTTAACCACCTTTAAGCCCGCAAAGGTTTTCAAAGGTGTGAGAGGGGGCCAAAGTGAGACAGGGGAGGGAAAGGGTTGGAAAGAGACACACAGGAGGGAGAGACGGGGAAGAGACAAAGGGGAGGGAGAGGGGGGAAACAGGGGAGGGAGATAAGGGAAAAAAAACACAGGGCAGGGAAAGGCGGGCAAAGAGACACGGGAGGGAGTGGGGGGAAAGAGACAAAGGGGTGTTATGGGCTTGCACATTTCCAGGAAAAGTATTTAACTATTGCCCCTATTCAATTGAGCAAATTGTAATTACCGGAGCGTGTAATCTATACAGTAAAACTTCAATTTGCAGGTTACAGGCTGAAAATTCCTGCGGGTGGTCAAAATCATAATTCCGACCCATCTCCGCCTTTGATCTTTCAAGCCCACAAATGTTACAATCACTAAATTCGCAAATTGAGATTTAGTTGCAACAATTCCACAAGCCTGCAATTGCTTTCAAACACATAAATGGCAAATGTAGCAAAAAATATTACAGGTTAAAAATAGGACCCACAAGTGGGTTAAACACCTGTTCATAACACTGCAAATGCAAATACACTACTGTACTTTAAAATACAGGGAAATCAATGGAAGGCATTAGAATTAATTGCACAACAATTTCCAAGGACAATTTCCAAACTTATTTTTTTATATATATATTTTGGAATGGTCATGCATATGTCAATATGAAAATTGTTGCTGCAAGACTTAAAAAGCAATTAAAGACACACTACATTACGACTAAATTGCAACACAAAAACATGAAACTGCCTGACAAATTACCCCTTACATTCACAAGGGCTCAAATGTAGACCCTAAAACTAATAATATATATATTTATATATTTCAGTCATCGGATCTCTATTGGAAAAATAACAAGTGGCAAAATGACACAGCCACATGACATATATCAAATACCAGGACCCATCAGTAAGGGCTGCAAACACACATGGAGGCAGTGCAGAGACATGTGGAGCAACAGCCAACTCACATCCATCAAGGCCAATCTCGGCTACGCCATCCTGTAAAGTCCCACGTCATTGCTGTTGGCCATGTGGCAAGATGTATACCCATTATCATATTGTAAACCCATATCAAGTGTTCTTCTATCAATTAATTCATAACATCAGATAAGTAATAGCAACTTCTCAAAAGGGTTGATTGCTATGTCTATAGCGCTCCACAAACTATATAAAGATGACAGTGCAATTAAATATATAAAGTTGGCTCATGCAGAGATGGGTATAGATAGAGAAAAGCAAAGTTGATATTACTCTGAGGTTATTCAATGGTCACACCAAATAAAACCACTATGTGGGAAAGTAATCGACATGAAATAAAAATCTTCTCACTTTGGAATTATATAGTTCTTCAAATAGTGTCCTTTCTTCTTCCCGGTTGTGACCAGAATAGTCCCAAGTGTAATTAAAGTGTGTCCTTCAATAAATTCAACCCTGGTTGTGATGCCATTTCCTGAAAGTACTGTCCACAAAATACTCCAAAAGCTAAAAAAAAACAAGAAGAGGGGTGGGAGGAACAAGTGCAAAGCCAAACCAATCGTGAAGTATGTACATCAAGGTTTATTATAACAAATAATTAAAACTATTACACTCCCATTCAATATGATATCAATTCACGTTATATATTAATACAGACGGCCCGATGTTCAGTTTCCCAATAGTCCAATATTTAATATATCAATTGTTATAGGGATGTTTTTACAATTAAAGATAAAAAACAAATAATGGAAACTGTCTTAGTGCTTCAGTGTCCACGCACAGATCCAGACCTCACTCCCCAGACTGAGACATCTATTGTTGAGGTTAGCAAACTACACATAAGATGCTCCAATATGAGTGAGTTTAGGGTCAGCACGAATGACAATTCATATAATGTTTGCTCTAATCTTTTAATGGTGGATCTAATTAAGACTTCTCACATAAGGGAAAAATAGGACCAATATGGTGAAAATAGGTAAAATAGAAGCAACAATAAAATAAATAATGTAATTATAATAAAATATACCACGATTAAATTGGATCCTACCAGATCCCCCTATCATCCTCCTCCTCCTTTATGCAAACTTTTGAGTACAATTGTGGTTTTCTGTTCATTCCTAACTATCTGACAGATTGTCTTGAACCTGGATGTTTCACTTACTTTCCACTCTGAGTAGCTATCATTTGCCAGATGTGACCTGACATGGAAGCTGGATTCTGTTGGGCCACACTGGGTCAGCATGTCCTTCAGCACCCTATCCTACTTGTTGTATTTCCCAGCCTCATGGAGGCCACCAATTGGTGCTGCAGCTGCACTGTCCTCCTTGGTCATCATCCTCCTCACCTTGGGCCAGAGGTCATCAAGGCAGTGCTTGATGGTGCTCACATCCCTTTGTGCAAAGCACACTGCCCGGGCCTAGCTTACCTCACCACCAAATGGATAGTGAGGCACTCACGAATGGCACGGAGGAGGACCACCATGTCCTCATGCGTGTAGTTATGGGCCCTGTGTCTGCCCCAAGCCTCTTGCCCTCCTGACTGTGGATAGGGATCAAGCGCTCCCTCCTCTGATCCTGAGGCCTGTCCCTCTTCCGCACTACTACCCACCCCAGGGTCAGACCCCACCCCCTCTGATGCTGCATTTTATGTGCTTAGTATAATGGGCAACTGCACCCCCTCTCCTCCACTCCTCTCCCCATCACTCCTCTCTCCTTCACTCCTCTTTCCACCACTCCTCTCTCCACACCACTACTCTCCACATCACTACTTTCTCCACCACCACTACTCTCTCCTCCACCCCCAAGGCCACCTCTCTCTCCTCTCTCTCCTCCTCTACACTTCTCATCTTCTCCTCCCCACTGTTCCCATCCTCCCTGAACTACATGCACTAGGAGAATGTGGTCCTCTTTGGTGCTATCTGTGGACGCCCCATTATCTTTGCGGGGGTAGGCAAGTTAGGCCCGGCCCTAGGGCCCAGGCATAGAAGGGATTAGTGGCAGCATTAACAGCAGTGGCAACAGCGGAAAGGGATAGGAGGTCTGTGAAGCACCGGTTTGATGACATCAGGGCCAAGGTGAGGAGGATGATGGCCAAGGAGGACAGTCAAGCTGAAGTACCAAGTGGTGGCTACAAAGTGACTGGGCAATATAATGAGTAGGATAGAGTGGCCAAGGACCTTCTGAGCCAGGTGCCTGCCGCTGGCGCTTCAGGCCTGGTGGCCCAGCAGGATCCAGCCTCCATGTCAGGTGAATATCACATACACCAACATGCCACCACATGTACATCACACACACTACACATGTACATGATGACCAACAAGGACACTGACAAGTCAGCTCTACAGAATTTACAAGGGATAGATGAATGTGTCATTAAATCCATGAAGCTGACAAATCACTGTCATTCATGGGCACAAAAACAGTAATCAACCAATAGAAAGTTATCGAGATAACAAGGAAATTAAATGAAAATAAAGTACTTTATATGGCAGATTTGCGAGCTTGAGAATGTTGTGTTATTAATTTTAATACCTAACATCACTTTCCCTTTTACTATAAGTACAGTAGTGTGTGTATATTTGCATTTACAGTGCTACGGATTGGACTTTAACCCCCTAGCGGGTCCTCTCTAGTACCTGTTGGCTTTTTTGCTCCATTTGCAGGTTACGGGCTTGAATACCAGTGAATTCGTTGCAATTTAATAGCATGATTGGAACATAACAGTTACAGGCTTGACAGATCAAAGGATTTGTGGATGTGCAATTCAATTTTCCACGTCACATAGGGCTTTTTCGCCCTTCCCTGCAAGTTGTTGGCAGGTTGCTTTACGGGGCCAATTTAATAGCCGCAAGGCTTACGGCCTACGTTACGGGCTACCTTTTTCAACATTAAAGGGGAATTTAATAGGGCTACATGCACGGTGGTGCCCACTGCAGCATATGCAGTTTCAGACCGCAGCTGGAATCAAGATAGCGTTAGGAGCCAAGAACAATCAAGATCAAGAACCAAATAATAGCTTGCACCTAGCAAATGATAGCTACTCATAGTTGCAACTAAGTGAATTATCCTCATTCAAGCCTAGATGTCAGATAGTTAGGAATGAACACAAAACAATATATTAGTCATCATACTAATAACATGTGCCTTTCTTTTCTCTCTTTCAGCATCAAGGAGGTCTGGGTCCAGTGGTGAGCCAGAAGCATCCATCGGAGCAGTACATTGGCAAGCGTGCTCCCCGCCCAGGAGAAACCGGCACTGGGGGAGGAGGAAAGAAGCAGAACTGAGAGTCCTGGTTCGGAGGAGGAGGATGTCATCTGGGCAGTGGGGTCACCAGCAGGACCATCAGCCGCACCGGGGGCATTTGACACCACTGTCCCCTCCTCCAGAAACTGAGCATATCACCAGGACCTCCTACTGGCTTGACCCCATCTGCTCCTCCCCTCACCAGTGTGGTAGACTGGCAACCACCACCACCACCTGCATGAAGTGAGACTCCAGCTGGGCCCCAGACCCTCCCCACTGGGCCACCACCAACACCACAGCCACCTCCTCACCCATAAACGCCCCACGGACCTCTATCTCCACCACCACCAACAAGCCAAGCTGCACAGACGGAGATGCTGACTATCATGCACCAGCGACTGGAGTGTCTTGAGGGGATCCAGGCCAGCATCTCCGACAATCATGCGGAGGTCATGCGCAGCCTGGCCAGGTGCAATAGGGAGGAGAGGAGGCACCACCTAATAACAGAATCGTATCTTGCCGGGCAGCTCAGGATGGGGGCGGACCAGAGCACAATCCAGCAAGTGAATGCAGATGCCATGCAACGTGCTCCGGTCCCCAGACCCCCTCCTCCACCCTGGAGGCCTCCCCCGCCTACCCGCAGCCCGGCTGCTCCTCTCCTCCCCATGCCTCCGCCAAGACAACTGCCACCAGCACCTCCACTGTTCATGCCCCTGCCTCTTGGGTGGCCGGTCACGGGGAATTGGGGTCCTGATGCAAAGCGGAGGAGGATGTAGGTGCTGCACATATGTTTTGTGCCTTCTCAAAAGCACTCCTCAGTGACAATCTAATGGTCCAAATGTAGGATCATGGCCTATGCGATGGTGATATTTTGTACGCAGATGGCTACCTCCCATCACATGGTCCATGATCCTCTTCTCTGTGGCCATGTAGAGTTCTGTGTAACATTTCTCCAATTGATGGTCACTGAGGAATGCTGTTGAGAAGAGATGCTTTGCAGGTTTAATGTTTTTGTTTTGTTTTAGGTACAATTCAGGCCCATGAAGGAATCTTCTACACTGGCAAGCATTGTGAAGGAAATGTATTAAGTGTAAAATTTTCACAGTGCCTCTCAGGTAGACATTCCTTCAATGACAGCCCCCCTTAACATGTAACACCCACAATAGTAAAGCTATCATATATCCAGATATCTAAGACACGATTGTTGGTAACTTAAATGTAGACTAATACCGCCATGGTGGTGGACTTGCAAAGTCTCACAATGGAATGTTAATGACAGCCAGCAATATGCACTAGTGAAGCATGTGATCCTAACCTCAATATCAGTCTGAGAACAGATCCTTGGGTCTGATGTAAGTAACATTAAACTAATGAACCCTAGTTACTATGCAATAGGTTAATACATATCATAATAATAATAATAATAATAATGTCATAAAATATCATATAATATATATCATATAATAGTTGTCAAACTACGAGACGTTGTCACGCTTTGCGTGGTGCGTGCGAGTTAGGCGATGAGCAACAAAGGCGCTCATCGCTTGTGAGCCTCGCAAAGCGAGGGAAGCCGTTAACGTGGATCATTTAGGCAATGAGCGCCGAAGAAGCTCATCACTGCGAGCCTCGCAAAGTGAGGGAAGCCATTAACGCTGAGCACTTAGGCAATGAGCGCCTAAGGCGCTCATCGATGCGAGCGACGCAAAGCAAAGTGAGCCGATAACGCGGAGCACTTGTGCGATGAGCGCCAAAGGTGCTTATCGCCTGTGAGCCTCGCATAGCGAGGCGAGCTGTTAAGGCACTAAAGCTTGCAGCACAAAGGCGATGATCGCCGAAGGCGCTCATTGCCTGCTCACCTTGTCAAGCGAGGCGAACAGTGAAGGCAATGAAACACGCAGGACTTAGTTACAAAACACTTACTAAATGCAGGATCACCAGCCTGCAAGCAGTTGACAAACTTGGGACTTAGAGATAGGAAAAATATGAGGTTAACGTCCGAACCGCGAACACCAAAAAACAATAAAAACACAAAAAAATACTAAAGAAACATCACACACAGCATAGGGGAACAACCAGGATGTCCGGGAGTGAGGTGGAACATGAATTTAAGTAAATTTTGACGAGTTTAGGCACTCGAAAATCGCCTGAGCAAGAAAAAAAATGGGCGCCCCAAAAAATTAAAACAAGGCTACACGACCCCGGACTGCGCGAAACACTGCCAACCGCGTAGCGCTTTCACACACGAACTTACAAGGTACAAAATACACTATTACACGGTAAACAAAAAAAATACGAGATACGAAAAGTACGAAATTAACGGCCGAACGCGAAAACCAAAAAACACAAAAAACAAAAACCAAAAAATTTTAAATACAAAAAAAACATCACACACAGCACGGGGGGACAGCCAGGACGTCTGGGAGTGAGGTGTAACTCGAATTTAAGGCAACTTGGACGAGTTTCGACACTCGAAAATCGCCTAAGCAAGAAAAAAATGGCGGCCCCAAAAAATTAAAACGAGGCTACACAACCCTGGACTGCAGAAAACACTGCCAGAAGTGTAGCACTTTCACACACGAACGTACAAACTACAAAATACACTATTACAAATGACGGGAAATGCTTGCGAGCCGCGTAACTCATTAATAACATTATGAATCTACAATGGCGCTTTACACAACTAAACCTACGGTTTGCCCTCGCACATGCAGCCTTTTTCTAATGCACAGTTTAGACATTCATTACACTTTTTCCTCAGGGCACCAACATTCAAACTGTACATTGTATGCTGCCGGAAAATACAAACAGATTGTTAACTCTTCAGGCTATTGATTGTTAGATATATTAATTACAAATAGGTAAAGTATATTAATTTATTCAAGAACTAATTCATTCATTATTAGTTAACTAAATATAGATAAATATATCTCTCTCTTTCTGATGAGTGATGAAGGTGCTCAGAGGAGCAAAAGTACACGAGAGGAGAAGCTCGCAATGAGCGCAGAAGGTCCGCAGAGTATAAAAAGCTTTATATTGTGTGTCAAACTGAATTCCCATGGCTTCAAATTTTATTGCCCCGTCATTTTTGATGGGCAAGTCGCTAGTATATATATATATATATATATATATATATATATATATAATATATAATAATAAAGGGTTAATACACATAAAAAATCCAATTTGTGATACTGTGGAGTATCATCATTCCCCTGAAGGCCTGATAACAATATGACAGGTGATAATGTGAATTGATTGATAGCAAAACACTTAATGGGACATCACCAAAAGATAATTGGTATACCTCTTGGCAAATGGCCACCAGCAATGGCGTAGAACTTTCCAGGAAGGGTGTAGCCTCTGCACAGCCTCCATGTGTGTTTGCAGCCCTTCTGGATGGGTTAAGAGTAGATTAGTGTGGTACATATTCCCCTGGTCCCTTTCTAGATCACTACCTTGTGCTGGTGAAGGGGCTTGTATACTTCAATGAAGCTGTGAGCTATACCATGTAGGGTCACTCTAGGTGGCCAGGTCATAGCAGAGAGGTCTGACATATTACAGTCCACTGGAGAAGAAACTGGCAACCCACACCAGTATGTTTTCCATGTAAACCTTGTGGATAAGCACAGACAGAGACATACATAAGCGTGCTGCAGTCCATAGGGTCACAGAGAGTTGCACACAACAGAGGGACTAAACAATCATAAATACAATGTTCCCCTGGTACTTGATATATGCAAGGTGGTGGTTATAAGTTGGCCACTATCTGTTTTCCAATGTAGATGGGATGAGTGAGATGTATATAAGATGATTTTTGTATTTTTGGGGTCCACATTAGAGCCTCTGTGAGTGAGAAATAGTTAATATGGAAGCCATTTTCATATATTTGTGTTGCAATTTAATCACTAAATTAAAGAGTGTCTCTTTAATTGCTTTCAGCATCTTGCAGCTTGACTTTTCATACTGGCATATGCATGACCATTCCAACATATTAAAAAAAGAAAAAAAATAAGGCCGATTTGTTCCTTGGGGATTGCTGTGCACTTAATTTGAATGCCTTCCATTGCTTTCCCATATGTTAAAGTCCATTGGTGGGTTTTTATTGTCTTTTGCAGTGTTACAAGCTAGTCTGTAAACCCTTTGCGGGTCCTATTTGGAACCCGTAAGTTTCTGGCCGACATTTTTGGTTTTGCAGGCTTGAATACGTTTGCAGTCTTGAGAGATTGTAGCAATTGCGATTTTAGCGATCGTAACTCTTACTAACGTAAAAGATGGGCTGTAAGTTCCGCTTTTAGCAACCGCAAGGATTTCAAGACGTAATAAGTAGACCGTTTGCGGCTCGCAAAAAAACGCCAATTGAATAACAATTGCTCGATTGAATGAGGCCTATTGTAATTATGGGCTTGAAATTGAATGAAGGCCTATGTCTGCATGCCCCACTTCCATGTACTACAACTGATTAGACTTTAGTGCTGTCATATTCCATAATCCATCATAGAATAAATGACTTTGGGTTAATCAGTGCTGCTGTATTAGCTTTCTGAAGCAAGGAAAACCATAACCTTGTCTCCATCCCTCCATGATATGAAGCCATCTCTTGCTGGGCTTGACATATTTATAAGAAATTAAGTTAGGTTATTGAGGTTCAACAAAAAAGTAATGCCACGAATAATATTATTTTGAGTAGATAAAAAATACTTGATGTTAAAACGCATCTTCTGTGTAAAAATTGAATACAACATTCCCCAATGCGCTCCTTTTTATTCACCTTTTAAAAGCACATAAAAAAAGCGATGTACATGCAGACTGCAAAAGCAATACGATCAAAAGGTAGCAATCATTGTAAGATAGGATAACATGGCTTGTTTCTCCAAGATTACATCAACAAAACTGAGTGCTTTAAAATTGAATATCACAGATTGCACCTGTGAAAGATATCTGTTGCATCAAGTTTAGCAAATTGTAATATACAGTTAGTATTATACACATCAGCAGTTTGTTAAGGAATAAAATGTATTTATTTATTTTCTTTTGAATAGGATATGTATACAGACTATTTTTATATATTTCATATTTATGTAACAGTATGTGCAGTAATAACTCAAATAAATTGGGTTGTAACAATAGATTTGTTGACATCTGGTGCACATGTCAAGTTTACCATCAAAGTACAGTATGGAACAATCTGTCATTTTTATCTACCTTATTATTCTATGTATAAATATGGTGATCAAAGACGTGGCGAGGATAGGATTTTCTCTATATTCTCAATTTTGTTTCAATAAAGGCTATGATCTGCCATCTACTTGCTTACAGCAAATCTTTTACATGGCAGATAAACCACTTGAATGATAAACACAGCTCCTGTAGTGTTCTGCTCATAGAAGAATTGCTTTTCATCCTAAGATTGTAAGCTCTTGTTGAAAATTATACTATAGGATGCACTGGGCATATACCATATCTGACAATGATGGAGTTTGATATAATGTATGCAGTAGGGATTGAGGAGTTATAAAGGAGAGATATTTTTGTGTATAGAAGGAGTTAGAGAGGACGGAAAGGAAGGAAGCTTTGTTAGACAGAGGATGAATGTTCTAAAATGAAAACTGTAAATGTATATTTGTCAGCACAGACCCCATTCACTAATTAATGTCTTTTAAATGTGCTAACTATATCAATCTTCTACTATCTGAATGTTAAGTAGTTTAAAACACAATATTATATACTACAAGTATTTCATGCACAAATTAAATTTTATGCTAGCATTAAATAAAATATTTATTATAGAATCATGAATTGTAATATCTGTTTTATTCTTTCGTGTTCAGCTAGTTATCTATGCTACATTAATTATAATTTCCATTTAACATAAAGTATCTTTATTGTATACATTTATTTGCAGAGATGAATTTTGCATACAGCAATGATTTACAGACATAGGTGCAGACTTAATTACTTACATCATTGAATGAAAAAGTTGACTGTGATTAAAAATGCATGATAAACAATTGAAATGTAACTGAGAATAGCGGGATTCATGCACAGGACATGAGAACCAGCAACTAATGCAGAACATATGAAGCATAATCTTAAAAATAATATACAGATGTTACAGCTACCTAGCGCAAACCTAATGTGTGTGTGTCATTAGCTAGTGTATATCATGGTACTCAAACATTAAAGATCATCCTTAATACATGCATTATATATACAATACCAACAACAGAGGTGTTCAGGCAGAGAGAGAACTATCCTTAATGGGTAGTTCTATGGATATGGTCATCCACTCTAAGAGCATCCTCTTTTAGGTCACTTGTGCCCTTCACAGGGAGGAGTATCCTGTAGTATATCAGTTTGGTCTCACTCAAAAGAGTGATCAAGCCCCGAAATTCCAGGCAATCCAACCATCAACAGGACAAACAGCAAACCCTAGACGTACGTTTCAGCTTTAATTGGGTCTCGTCAGTAGGGTGTAGCTGATAACTTCCCCTGATAACGTCCCCTACTGACGAGGCCTGCAGAGGCCGAAACGTACATCTACACATATACGTCTACACATATGTCGGATTAAAATCATATTATATTTTTATTATTCTGGGAGATTCATACACACCATCAGCCCCAAATTTTACCTGCATCCTGGTTTCAGTAGGCCTCACTGCTTACTCTGAATTCAGGGAGTTTCATACACACCATCAGCCCCAAATTTTACCTACATCCTGGTTTCGTAAGGCCTCACTGCTTACTCTGAATTCTGGGAGTTTCATACACACCATCAGGTATTGAGAAGACCTTGAAAGCTGCATCTTCACAGGAGCCAATATCTTTTATTAATATTTCTACTATATGCTTGTTATTATATTTGATGACATAGAATTATTTTTAATATTAGTTCAAACTCTTACAAATGTTTACTTTATCTTGCTTGGCTTTCCTCCCCCTTCCCCCTTTTATGGCCTGTATAATTTGCCTAGATCTCCTCCTTTCCACGTGTCTTGGCATTTCCTTTTTGCTAACTGCTCTCTCTCTCTCTCTCTCTCCCTCCCTCTCTCCCTCTCTCTCTCTCTCCCTCTCTCTCCCTCTCTCTCCCTCTCTCTCCCTCTCCCTCTCCCTTCGTATTTTTATTGTCTTTTCATTTTAGGTTTCAGTAGGCCTCACTGCTTACTCTGAATTCTGGAGTCCTGCCCTCCCTCCCACCCCATTTCTGATTACATTTATAGTGAAATGGGAATCACCTGACTTTCTTACTTGCATACATTATCTCACCACTAGGGGCAGAAAACATATTAAATGCTAGAGCCCTCAACTCTGTTCCTTCTCTCTCCCTCTAAATGAAAAACCTTTCTAACTTTCTAATTTTCACTTCTCTTCTGACCCTTTTTTTCCCTTATCTGTTTAATCTTTCCCTGATTTCTGCCCCTCCCCTTACCTTTAGATTGTAAGTGGCGAGTTTTCAGTCTTCTATGATGCTTTGGGGAAAAGCACTTTCTGCAAAGATTCTAAGCTCAAAACAGGGTCCTCCATTTTTGGAAGGTTGTTAATGCGTATTTTTCCTTGTTTTTTTATCCCCTGTATCGCGCTACAGAATATGTTGGCGCGTTACAAATAAAAGTTAATAAAAATAATAATAATTATTATGTTAGTGACATTATACAACATCCAAGCTAACTAAGTTATATATATATATATATATATATATATATATATATATATATATATATATATATATATACATATATATATATATATATCATGGAAAAGTTCTGACTGGGTCAGTGCCCTGTTTTCCAACACTTTAGAAGGAGGTATTCACAGGAAGCTTTGCAATACTTTTCATTATTTATTAGTTCTCAGCCAGCATATAAAGGAAACAAAACACAAAATAAGCTATTCAATTTTAATAAAAGTATAGAGGCCTGGATGCTTGGTTGTTTCAGGGGTCCAATGTTGCTATAAGTCTGCCTCCTGCCTGCAGAGTTAATGTCTCTCTGTCTTCTGCCAGCCCAGACCTAACTGCCTCTCTCAGTTGCTTAACAACCCTAGCTCAGCTTGGTTGCATAGACCTTTGCAGGAGTTCTAACACTTGGTCCTTGGGGAAAGAGGCCCCTGCAGAGTCTGCCACTCACATATGACCCTGTTACTATATATATATATATATATATATATATATATATATATATATATATATATATAGTATATAATTTCCAGAATATTTAATTGAAATAAATAAAACAATAACATATATATATATTCTTTTTGCATTTATCAGTTCAATCATGTCCGACTCTCGGTGTCCTTTGGACTGCATGCACGTCAGGCACATTTTGTGTCGTGGTGTGCTAATTCATAAGGTTTTCATGGCAAAGATACTGGAGTGGGTTGCTAGTTCCTTTTCCAGTGAACCGTGATTTGTCTTACCTCTTCAGCTATGACTTGCCCATCATGGGTGACCCTACAAGTTTTAGCTCATAGCTTCATTGATGTCCACAAGTCCCTTCACCACCAGAAGGTAGCGATACAGAAGGGGATTATTCTTACTCAATATGATAATGATAACATTCTAGTTTTCTATTAGTTCCTAGAGCTGTAACTCATCTGTAATGTAGGTTAAAAGCCTTGTTTGTTGTAATATTACGAGTGAACAAATACTTCTATACTGAAATAGTGATGTCGCGAACATCAAATTTTCGGTTCGCGAACCGCGGACGCGAATTTCATCGAATGTTTGCGAACGGACAAACATCGGCGAACCGCCATAGACTTCAATGGGCAGGCGAATTTCAAAAACCACAGGGACTCTTTCTGGCCACAATAGTGATGGGAAAGTTGTTTCAAGGGGACTAACACCTGGACTGTGGCATGCCAGAGGGGGATCCATGGCAAAACTGCCATGGAAAATTACATAGTTGATGCAGAGTCTGGTTTTAAGCCATAAAGGGCATAAATCACCTAACATTCCTAAATTGTTTGGAATAACATGCTTTAAAACATCAGGTATGATGTTGTATCGATCAGGTAGTGTAAGGGTTACACCCGCTTCACAGTAACAGACTAATCTCCCCGTTTAATGCACCGCAAACAACCGCAAACAGTCCCTTTGCACAACCGCAAACTCCCCATTTGCACAAGGTTGGATACCAAGCTAGCCATGTCCCGTTCCTTGTCTTCACTCATAGTTACATAGTTACATAGTAATTAAGGTTGAAAAAAGACTTTCAGTCCATCAAGTTCAACCTGTTAAGATCTCCTCTGATCTGCAATATGCGGATTAGTTATTAATTAAATTATTGATTAAATAATTATTAATAGTATAGTATTGGAGAATGAATAAAGAGTTAGTCCATCAAGTTCAACCTTTTTAGATCTCTATTGATCTTTTTAATTTGGACTATTTATTATTATTGTTAATTGTTAATTATTGTTAATTGATCCAGAGGAAGGCAAACATAAAAAAAACCCCATTGAAACTTTGCCAATTGTCTCATAAGGGGGAAAAAAAGCAAAATTCCTTCCTGACCCCAGAAACTGGCGATCAAATTTCTCCCTGGATCAATATTCCTTGCTAGTTATCTAGGATAGCCTTGAATGCCCTCTTTATTCAGAAATATATCTAACCCCTTTTTGAAGTTGTCTATCGAATTCGCTGTCACCACCTCCTTTGGTAGAGAATTCCACAGTTTAACCACCCTAACTGTGAAGAACCCTTTTCTTTGTTTAAGGTGAAATCTTTTTTCCTCTAACCTCAACGGATGTCCTCTTGTCAGTTGAAAATCTCTTGCTACAAAAAGCTCACTTGACAAAGCCTTATATGGACCCTGGATGTTTTTAAATAACGTAATCATATCTCCTCTTAGACGCCTTTTTTCTAGCGAAAATAAGTTTAATTTTGCTAGTCTTTCTTCATAACTTAGCCCCTCCATTCCCCTTATTAGTTTTGTAGCCCTTCTCTGTACTTTTTCCAGCTCTAAGATGTCTTTTTTGTGAGGTGGTGCCCAAAATTGTACTCCATATTCCAAATGAGGGCGTACTAGAGATTTGTATAGTGGCAGAATTATATCTTCTTCCCTGGCTTCTATACCCTTCCTAATACATGCTAATATTTTATTTGCCTTTGCAGCCGCTGCTTGGCTTTGAGCGCTGTTACCTAGGTGGTTGTCCACTAGTACTCCCAAATCCCTTTCAATATCTGATACCCCTAGATTTGCTCCATTAAGATTATAGATTGCTTGGCTATTTTTCCTTCCCAAATGCATAACCTTACATTTATTTGTATTAAATCTCATCTGCCATTTAGCCGCCCATTTCTCTAATTTATGCAAATCCTTTTGTAGGGAAAGTACATCATTATCTGATTTTATTACCTTGCACAACTTAGTGTCATCAGCAAAAATGGAGACACTACATTCGAGTCCTACTTCAATGTCATTAATAAATATGTTAAAAAGGAGAGGACCCAATACTGAGCCCTGAGGAACCCCACTTATCCCATTAGACCAATCGGAGTATGTTCCATTTACAACAACCCTTTGCTTCCTGTCTTTTAGCCAGCTCTCGATCCATGAGCAGATATTTACTGCAATTCCTGTATCCCTTAGTTTGCTCACTAGTCTTCCATGTGGCACTGTATCAAATGCCTTTGAAAAATCTAAAAAGACTACATCCACTGAGTTGCCCTGATCCAAGTTCCTACTAACCTCCTCATAAAAACTAATTAGATTGGTCTGACACGACCTTTCCTTCATAAATCCATGTTGACTGCTACCTATGATCCTGTTCAAATAGACATATTCTTGTATTCTGTCCCTTATTAACCCTTCTAAAAGCTTCCCAACTACAGAAGTGAGGCTCACTGGTCTATAATTCCCCGGATTTGCTCTAGATCCCTTCTTAAATATAGGTATCACCTCTGCTTTTCTCCAGTCATCTGGTAGAGACCCTGTAGTGAGCGAGTCTTTAAAGATTAGATATAATGGTTTGGCTATTACAGAACCCAGCTCCCTCAGTACCCTTGGATGTATTCCATCAGGACCTGGGGCTTTATTAACATTTATTTTCTCCAACCTCTTTTGTATTTCTTCCTGACTCATGTCATTAAAGGTCTCTTCCTCCACCCAGCCACCAAGGGTCCCCGAAAGGTGACAACAAGCCCCCTGGGACGCCTGCTGTGTTTGGTCTTCCACCTCCTCAAAGCCACCTTCCTCCTCTGACTCCTCTTCTTCAGACTCCTCTCTCTGCGTTGCCTCTGCCTGCGTTATTATAAGGTGTGTACTGTTAAGTAGTACTATTCCTATCGGTTTAATCCCTGTTACGTCCACTATTAGGGGACGTGTATATGGCATAGATTTTGGAACAGGGAGATGGAAAAAGATGCTTGGTCGGACCTCCTACTTCGAATGTGGGGCACTGCACGTGCAATGTAATGTGCCACCAGATAGGAGTGGTGTATTAAGTTGTACTATTCATTCCTATCAGTGTAATACCTGTTACGTCACCTATCAGGGGACGTGTATATGGCATTGATTTTTGGAACAGGGAGATGGAAAAAGATGCTTGGTCGGACCTCCTACTTCAAATTTGGGGCACTGCGCGTGCAATCTAAGGTGCCACCAGATATGAGTGTCACTGTGCACTGGCAAAAGTTAGCAGAGTAGGCGCTGTAGGCCTCACACACATGCCTGTTGGCAGGCAACTGATATTCAATCGATTACAGTCAAAAAAGTGTTGTTTTATGTCACTGTACACTACGGTTGCACCAGATATGAGTGTCACTGTGCACTGGCAAAAGTTGGCAGAGTAGATGCAGTAGGCCTCACACACACGCTAGCAGGCAGGCATATGCAATTAGATTACACAGAAAAATAAAATAAAATAAATGATGTTCTAGCCCTAAAAAGGGCTTTTTGGGTTGCTGTCCTTGCAGCAGATATCAAATGAGTCCTTCAGGTGTGTAGTGAAAGCTAAATACACAGCCTGGCTATCTATTTCCCTATTAAATCAGCAGCAGGTAGAATATATGTCCTCTCTCAACGAATGTAGCTTCAGAATGATTCTAAAATGGAGGCTGTCCTTCAGATGGAAGGCCCTAAAAGGGAGTGTATGCTGCTGATTGGCTGGAATGTGTCTGCTGACCGTAAGGTGCAGGGTCAAAGTTTCCTCAATGATAAAGAATAGGGGGCGGACCGAAAAGCGCATGTGTTCACCGCTCGTTGCGAACGCGAACATGCGAAAATCGCAGCGAATAGTTCTCCGGTGAACTGTTCGGGACATCACTATACTGAAATCTTTTCTGGACAAAAATGGATTTACGGATGTAGGCTGAGTGCCGTATTATTGCGAGTGAAATGTTTTGAATAGACATGGAATTTTATGGAAATAAAGCTCCCACAGCTGATTTTATAGTATAATGCAAATTATACTGCTGGAATAGAATATGGCTCTCAGTTACTAAATAATTTGTATAATAATTTGTAGAATTTCCTCAAACAACATTTTTGTTTCTGTATTTATCTGAAATAATGGCACTTGTTATACTCATTATGCTTAAACTGATAATAAAATACCTAGTTAAATTTTAATGCTAATGAAAATTAATCTTGAACATCATAGTAATGTGTTTTTGCATTGCTCAGTCATGTCCGACTCTCAATGACCTAATGGACTACAATACATCATGCTGATCCACTAGCTATTCATGGCAGAGATACTGGAGTGGGGTGCCAGTTCCTTCTCAAGTGGCCCACAGCATACAGATTTTGGTATTCCTAGGTGGTCTCCCATCCAAGTACTGACCAGACCCAAACCTGCATGGCTTCAGGAAGGTGTGACCTCTTGGTTCCCAACCACTGGACCATCAGAGAACCCATATAGTAATGCATAAGATGCAACAATATGCTTGAACCAATATCATAAGAAAATGCAAACTGAAGATATCTTATAGTCTTCATTAAATGATGTTATTCAAAATAACAAAATATCAAATTTAGTTTTTTAATCTCTACTGAAGTAAACAAACCAGAAGATTCAACTAAATTTAAATTAATTTCGTATTGTCTTCAAAATAGTAAACATCTCAGAGTTATTTTTTATTTCTGTTTGAAAAGGGGGGCATTTACAAATTACAAATTATTTGGTAACAAGGGAGATGGTATTTTACTCTTTGCCATCAGGACATAATGGCATTTTCTACATAAACATGAAATAAACAAGTATGAATAAAATATACAAAGTTTAGCAATGTCTTTAAACTTTGTATTTGCATAATAAATACTTCAACAAACATATTCTGAGGATTTTCAAATAAATACATATCAATGCTTCCAGCTTGTATCATCAGCAAAGGAATCTGTCTGTGTGTAATAGTTTCAAAGAAACTAATTAATTTACAGTATGTACACTGGGAAATTTGTTTCTTGCTTCCTTTTATTCTTCACAGGGTCTGACGTCTTGTTCCTTTTGAATCTAATTTTCTATCTTTGCTAACTTTTATAACAAGGGCAGATGTAGGGCAAATTATCTTTCTTTTCCGTTGTGGGCTTAACAAGCTGATCATTTTTCACAGTGTCTATTAGGTTTGTCATATCTATTAAATCATGGCTTATTCTTTTCTTTCAACTTTCTTTTCGACAATCCATTTTCAACCCCCCTGTTCTCCTAGAATAGTATACATTTCATGATGGTTTATGTGGTCGTCATGGAAACTCTCAGGAGCACAGGCCTCAGCTCCTACTGCATGAATATGTAAAAGTGAGATAGTCATTTGTTTCATTAAATTAAATTACTCCTTGTATATAGTTCTGTTGAAAAGGAAGGTATATTAGTAACATTTTATTAAAAGTTGTTTTTTATTTTATTTGAAAAGTGCAAAATCTTTTTTCGAAATTATTATTATTATTATTGTTATTATTATCTTTTATTTGTAATGCACCAACATTTTATGCATTGCTATACAGGGATTAAGACCAACAGAAAATACAATATTAAACGTGGCAAAAGATGTAGGGCCCTATCTTTTAGTTTAAAATCTTACATACAAAGTGCACCTTACAAGACTGAAAATTTGCAGACAAAAAACCTGATTCAATTGCAAGCCCGCAACTCGATCGTAGTAGGCCGTATGTCTGCGGGTGTGTTGCAAGATCCCATTCGTTTCCGAATCCAGAGCTATTAAATTGCTCAAGGCCGCAAGTTACTGGCCCAAATCCAACATGGAGGTTACATGTCAATCAATTAGGTTTGGGGGTCCGATATGCGATCAGACTTGCAAACCCACAAAATAAAGAATTATGAAAATGAATGCCAAAACTGTTTTAGTACATGTGGGTAGCCTGATAGGTATTAACTCATTGATATCTGAGATCGATTTAACCCCAAAATTAAACATAAAAATAAATGTTATATACTGCCGATTTGCGGGCTTGAGACTGTTGTGCAATTAATTCTAATGTCTATCATCGCTTTCCCCTTTATTTTCAGTGCAGTATTGAGTTTTTATTTGCATTTACAGTGCTATAAATAGGTGTTTAACTCCCATGCGCGTCCTGTCTTGCACTCATAGGATTTTCTCCTTCCTTTGCCATTTACGGGTGTGAAAACATTTGCGGCTTGGGGAAATTGAGAAATTAAATATCGATTTGCGATTTTAGCCATTATAACTATTGCGAAAGTGAAAGATCAATGATTTCGGGAGGCTGTAAGTTACGAGTTTAACCATTGCTATATTTTGAAGGCCGTAATTTGTAACCCGTTTGGATCCAATTGAATAGCAAATTAACTTGCGACCTCACCTTATGGGCTATAGTAACATGCGAAAGCTCGATTGAATCGGGCTCTTACAATCTAAAGGAAGTAGGAGTGGCAGAAATCTCTGCAAGAAACACAAATAAGCATTTGGAAAGACTTGGAAAAGAGAGAAAGTAATAGAGAATGAAAAAGAAAAGAAGACAATTCAGTTGGTGTAAGGCAGGCACTGAGATTACCTTGGTAGAAGATGTAAGAAGAAGTTGGGAGGATGTTTACATATACTATGAGACAGCAGAAATCTGATAGGGTGGGATTGTGAAACAGTGGTGCTACTATGCGGTTTATTATCTTTACCTAGCGGAAGTTTTGTGTCGAGCACAGGAGAGAGCTGAAAGGTAATCAGGGATGTTATGGTGAGTGAATAGGTGGCATATTAGGATATCACGCACTGCTGATTGGTCAGGTGCAAGTGATTTGCCTCTATATATGTTCCACTGAGTTCCTTGCTGAAATGGGTTCTGTATTTCTTTCTACTTATTGTTGTTTTATCTTTATGCATTGTATTCACTGTATTCTTATCCCATCTATAGTGTCCTCTTGACTACATACGTTTGTTATGGCATTTTATGATTTGGGATTGTAATGTTACAATACAGTTTTATGTCTGTAAAGCAAAATAAAATATGAATTGAAGATATATTAATAATTTCATTATTATGTAAAACAACAAAATATAAAGGTGAATTTACTTTCTTTAAAACTCTTCTGATGTTAGTAAACCAGAATATCAAACTAAACTAAAACACTAAAAAGTAATTCAGGAGATATATTAATTTAATTTGTTTACAATAATTATTAATGAACAGACATCTTCAGCCAGTATGCCATGGCACAATGATGAACCTAGAGAACTGCCCAAGGGTACCATGGCCATGTTTTCCTATCTACTATTTTAACACAGGACTCAGGCTTTTCTTTGCTTTACATCAGTTAGGTCACGGTTTGAGTCATGTGAAATTGCACAGACACAGACTACAATCTGGTGTACCTCCTTCTTGTTGGGGGGTAACTCTAAGAAGGGAATGATGTTCAAAATAAATGAGTGGATTGGGAAACGTATAAGGGGGTATGAATTAAGAGAGTTGAGGGAATGCCAAGTAGACTAAATTGGCAAATACATTAAATGAATGGAGAGAAATAGAGAGGCTAAATTAATTGGGTGTAATGGACTAAAAGGATTGATGGAATAAGCTCAGAAATAAATTTAAACAAACAAAAGGGGGTGGTGGATGGAATTAACCAGAATGGATTGCATTAGGAGGTTAAAGAAATGAAGAATAATGAAGTGAGAGGTAGTAATGAAGTGAAGGGTGATGTAAATAGAGAGCAATGGAGATTTAGAGATGGAGTCAGAGGGCATAGAAAACGACAGTAATCATGAAGTAGAAGGACTTTGAGAAAGAGTAACCTGAGTTTTTACTGGCAAGAATGAAAGATGCCTTTCCACAAAGATGAACTTATTTCCGAATACACATAGATAAACATAGATTGTGGGCACTTTTGGGATGGTGAGCTGTACCCACATCTTTTCCGCTCTGTCAGCATACAGTAAACTCAGCATACTCAAGCCAAGCTAACTCCCTGAAAGCTTGCTGAGGTCCGCTGTACCTTCTTACCAGCAAGGTGTAGTACAGCTCCCACATTCATTCTTATGTCCCTCTGAAAACACTATAACCTGTGATTCTCACATCCAATAATGATTCAATGCGCCTTTATAATTTTTCACTATTATTATAGTTATGACCAGACATAGAGCCTCATTCAATTAGGAGGCCATAACATCTGGGATGTAGACCGTATGTCTGCTGGCCTCCTCCGGGCCTGCAGGAGGCCCGAGTTATGGTGCTATTCAATTCGGCAAGACCACAAGTTATGGGCTGATAGCAAAATTCGGAAACCATGCCATCATATGTAGCATTTGCAAGCTTCACAATTAACCAAGGCCGTAACTCCCGAGATAGAAACAGCCAGTGGGAACAGAAATCGTCATCATTACATCAATGAAAAATGGAGTTTGGATTTCAAAGTACTATGGTCTTAAATTACAAGTTATGATCTGACCCACATTCCTGAAATATTGCAATATCGTTAAAAACGTAAATATGATATTCTAATACATGCGAGTTCCATTATATGTATAACACATTGATTGCCGGGATCGATATAACACGGAAATCAAACAAGAAATTAACTATTTTTGTGGGCCTATTGGCAAGCTTGAGAATGTTGTGCTATTAATTCTAAGACGTAACATCACCTTCCCTTTTAATAAGAGTACAGTTTTGCTTTTTTATGTGCATTTAAAGTGCTCCGGACATGTTATTAAGCCCTTCGCGTGTCCTTCTTGGTGACTTGTGGTTCGACTTTTGCCATTTGCGGACTTGACGGCTTGCTGTGCGAGGGGGAATCAGAGCAATTGAATAGCGATTTTAGTGTTCACAACTCCTGCTGCCATGAAAGATCAAAGGCTTGGAGGGGCATTAACTTGCGATGTGAACCATTGCAGTGAATCAGAGGCTGGAGCCTATAACCTGATTGGAGCCCGCAAAAAGATGCAATTTGAATAACAAAATAACTTGCGGGCTACATTTCCGAAGCCCGGATCTCCCAAAAGCTCAATTGAATGAGGCTCCTTGTGTTTTTAGTGAGCTACATCACTGAGATACAATAATCTCTAATGGCAAAAGTGTTTTAGACCATATACTGTGGCAGCCATAATTTTAACAATTGTTATACTTGTTCTTTGTATTGTGTCTGCTCTAAGTGATTTTAAATATCTAAGAGTGATTCTTATTGTATAGAATCAACACTGTCAGCATTTTAAATTGTGAGTTTGCTTAAAGGAATATTGTGGCCATAAATATAAAATATACTGTTTTAAAAACCACACTTGAAAATATGCAACATGCTTTTAAATGGAAAATAAGGGGATATTTACTGTATATTCTCGAGTATAAGCTTACCCGAGTATAAGCCAAGACCTCTTTTTTTTACCACAAAATACTGGGTAAAATTAGTGACTCGAGTATAAGCAGAGGGTGGGAAATGTGCTGCCCCCTGTGTCCCTCTTGTGCCCTCTGTGTCCCCCTCTTGTGTCCCCCTCTCTCTCCCGTGTCTCTTCTCCCCTCTTCCTTTCCTGTGTCTTTCCCCCCTCCCTTCCCTGTGTCTCTTCCCCCCTCTCCCTTCCCTGCGTCTCTTCACCCCCTCTCCCTTCCCCGTGTCTCTTCCCCCCTTCCTCATTCTCAACCTCCCTCCTCAACCCCACTCCTCATCCTCAACCTCCCTCCTCATCATCCCTCCTCATCCTCCCTCCTCATGCTCAACCTCCCTCCTCAACCCCCCTCCTCAACCCCCTCCTCAACCCCCCTCCTCAACCTCCCTCCTCAACCCCCCATCCTCATCCTCAATTACCCATCCTCAACCCCCTCCTCAACCTCAACCCCCCTCCTCATCCTCAACCCCCTCCTCAACCTCCCTCCTCATCCTCAACCTCCCTCCTCATCCTCAACCCCCTCCTCATCCTCAACCCCCTCCTCAACTTCCCTCCTCAACCTCAACCCTCCATCCTCAACCCCCCTCCTCATCCTCCCTTCTCATCCTCAACCTCCCTACTCATCCTCAACCTACCTCCTCAACCTCCCTCCTCAACCTCCCTCCTCAACCTCAACCCCATCCTCAACCCCCTCCTCAACCTCACCCCCCATCCTCAACCCCCTCCTCAACCCCCTCCTCAACTTCCCTCCTCAACCCCCCATCCTCAACCCCCCTCCTCATCCTCCCTCCTCATCCTCAACCTCCCTCCTCATCCTCAACCTCCCTCCTCAACCTCAACCCCCTCCTCAACCTCAACCCCCCATCCACAACTCCCCTCCTCATCTTCCCTCCTCATCCTCAACCTCCCTCCTCAACCTCCCTCTTCAACCTCCCTCTTCAACCTCCCTCCTCAACCTCCCTCCTCAACCTCAACCCCCCCCATCCTCAACCCCCTCCTCAACCTCACCCCCCCATCCTCAACCCCCTCCTCAACCTCCCTCCTCATCCTCAACCCCAACACCCCCATCCTCAACCCCCCTCCTCATCCTCAACCTCCCTCCTTATCCTCAACCTCATCCTCCCTCCTCATCCTCAACCTCCCTTCTCAACCCCCCCTTCTCAACCCCCCCTCCTCAACCCCCCTCCTCAACCTCCCTCCTCAACCCCTCCCTCCTCACCCTCAACCCCCTCCTCATCCTCAACCCCCTCCTCAACCTCCCTCCTCATCCTCAACCTCCCTCCTCAACCTCCCTCATTAACCTCAACCCCCCATCCTCAACCCCCTCCTCAACCTCACTCCCCATCCTCAACCCCCTCTTCAACCTCCCTCCTCATCCTCAACCACAACCCCCCCCATCCTCAACCCCCCTCCTCATCCTCAACCTCCCTCCTCATCCTCAACCTCAACCTCCCTCCTCATCCTCAACCCCACCTCCCTCCTCAACCTCCCTCCTCAACCCCCCTCCTCAACCTCAACTCCCCCATCCTCAACCCCCTCCTCATCCTCAACCTCAACTCCCCCATCCTCAACCCCCCATCCTCAACTCCCTCCTCAACCTCAAGACGCTGGAAGGAGCGGAGGCCGGAGCAGAAGCTTCAGATGCAGGTAAATGAGGGGAAAGGGAGAGGGGGTATTTAGAGGGGTAGAATGAGGGGGGTTAGAATGAGGAGGGGGGTTTAGCATGAGGAGGGGGGGTTGAGGATGAGGAGGGGGAGGTAGAGAGACACGGGGTGGGGTTAGAGAGACACGGGAGGGGGGGAGAATGACTCAAGTATAAGCCGAGGGGGCCCTTTTAAGCCTTACAAAAAGGGCTGAAAAACTCGGCTCATACTAGAGTATATACGGTATATAAAATTACAATCATTTTCATTTCCTGGGTTAGTTTTTGGTAGTTTTTACTCCTGTACTTGGGACAGGAACAAGCTTGCTCATCCCCTAGATAAGGTTTGAGTTTTTGAACATATAGCTTGTAGCTCACTCATGGTTCTATAGGCCTTAGATATAATATTCACAATTAATTTGCTAAAGGTTATGGAGGCTGCTTCCCATCCTTTTCTATGACCTAAACAAATAATGGTATGACTTCTCCATTTATTATTATAATATGTTTATCTTTCAACAATCCTTGATTGTTTTCTACTGGAAGAACAGGTACATACTGTATATGTTCTGACTGAAAGAAATGCAGACTCAAGACATTTGGAACTGGTCTGAATTTTACTTTCCCCACCTAAAAAGAAGTATAAGGTTCATTGTGCGAAAGATCTTAAAGTTCTTAAAATCTCCTGGACGAAGTAATGGTTATAAAAAAGCCTTTCATGGTAAGCTCCATCAATGCGGTATCTTACAGGGGCTTCAAACAGGGACTCTTGTAAGGCATTTAGTATCAGAAGACAATGTAAAATGAGATCCCTTTCTAAGGAACAATATTTCTACTAAAGCTTGCAAGAATCTGGATATAATATCTAGGATATGTCACTGAATTCCTGTCAAGGCCTGTATAGCTGAGACAGGAGATTTCAATATAAAACTGCATGTTAAGTCAAAGCCATTCTGTAGAAAGGCAACCATTTCATAAACAGAAGGATTCAAAGCATCAATTTTTCTTTGGGATTCTATTAATCTAGACTACAAATGTTTTGCCAGGATCTGTGATAAACTGCATTAGTGGAGTCACTTTGTGTTAAAGAGTTACAATTACTTGGGAATGCCAAACTATAGAATCTCTGCACGAGAACCAAAAAAAAGCAGATCTTATCCCAGGACTGTTTGAGGATGATGGTGGATTTGAGAAGCTTTATGCAGAAAATTTAGGACAGAGTATTACAATATACCATCATATGCTAGAGGTATCAGAAATGAGGTTTAATTTGTTTTTTCTATTTAACCATAAATTTGTAAATTTAAAATTCTTTGGAGCTCCCTTCAGATATATCTACTCTATCCGATGTCTTCCGTAAAAAAATCCTGAGGGAAGTTTACTTATAAAACTCTACCTAGCTGTCACATCACACATATACATATAAAACAAGAAATGCCATTTGATTGCTTGAAATGCCCATAATATCTTAAGACCCAAGTATCTATAACTATTTTAAAAATTGCTATGACATCACTCCAGGACCAATATCTGATCTCTCTGAAGTTTACTCGGAAGTCTGTCTGAGTGCCCAAAATAATAAAAAAAAAACTACTGGCACCTTCAACCACAGTAAAGGCACAGAAATGCCTCTAAGATGCCGGATTCCTCAAATCAGACAGTATGAAGGAGCAAACACCAAGGTATCCCACGACATCCCGCTTTATTCCCTATGAACCACTGTATCCTATGGGTACCCATTATGGACCCCCAATGTCCCTTAATTTAAACCCTATACTACAAGGGTTCTTATGGACTTACATGTTACCTAAATTCAACCCCTATACCATTGGGGTCCTTATGGACACCAATGGCACCTTAATTAACCCTAACTACTAACACACCCTATCTCGCACGGTTGTTCACAAGGATCCCCATAGACCCTAGCACTAGCTGCTAACTAAACAATTACATTTTTAAAACAAATCACAGGAAATAAACAAAGAATTACAGAAAACAAGCATACAATAAAAACATTTGTAAAAAAAAATGTAGGGGAAAATTATATTTACCCTTACCTTGATGACCCATCAGCAACAGTCATTGATACCCTGGTCCACAATTTTACTAATTAACTCAACAAGACAGTTACTGATTACTTCATCACATTCTAAATCAGTTAACTCTTCATGAACCGAACATGCAACATATAGAATCTAACATCATAAGTCAAACACACATAGAGAAGCAACATAGTATACAGTGATTACAGAGGGTAATCAACATAACATATTAAATAACTATAAAACATACTGTAAAACTACTGATCCGAGTCCCACAACCACATAAATAAGAGTCCAAAGGAGCAAGGTTGTCAGGGGATCATGACAAACGTGATCCTCTATATTTCAAAAATTATGAATATACAGATGTAAATAGATAAAATAGATTTTGAGCTTCTTTTAGAATTTAAACAACCTTATTTGTTGTTTTTTAAACAATCAAATGGATTTACTGTGTATTACTGATGACATCACCAGAGTGGTCAGCCAATGACGTTAGAAAAAGCAGAAGCAGATTTATAGTGAAAACATAATTTTTTTTTCACTCCATGTTATCAGCAAAAGCATAAAATAAAATAGTAAAATAGAGATATCAATGAAATAAGGCTAAAACAAAAGTTTACAAATGCAAACTCAACCTAAAGGTGCCCTGCAGGGAAACATGGCCTAAATATGTCTTCCACACTATGACAGTGCTCTTTTACCATGATAATTCCATTCCTTTTGGCCCTCAAGGCCTCTCATTACAGTTAAAGTTAAGTCAAATTCTATGTTATTTGATCTAATTATTGTTGTTGTATTTATGTCTGTTTAGTATTAAGATTTTGAATAAAAAGCAACGCAATAAGTTCAAACTAAAATGAGAAATCTCCGGTAATCAGAATTGATTATTCAAATTTACGTTGATACCTATGAACAATTTGACTAATTTATGTATTTTAAAAATCATAAAGAGTTTACAATAAATGTAATATAGAGTTATCAGAGTAATAAAGAGATGTTTCTATTACATGTACACTCAGCAATACAATACAATTATCCAAGATAAGCTGGATACATATTTTTGTAAATAGTATTAACACAATGCAGGTTACCGGTTTATTACAATATAATAGATCAAGAAAACACCATTATACGTAGTGACATAGGTTGAACAAAGACGTTTAGTCCATCAAGTTCAGTCTTTTTATGTATCTTCCAACTCCATATATACTATTCATGCTTTCTTGGAAGCACAATATTCACATATAATTATTTAGAGCCTCATTCAATTTGGAGGCTGTAACTTCTGGGATGTAGACCGTAAGTCTGCAGGCCTGCAGTGGGCCCGCAGCGGGTGTGATTTACGGTGCTATTCAATTCGTCAAGACGCAAGTTGGGGGCTGATAGCGAAATTCGGAAACCATGCCATCGTATGTGGCATTAGTGAGCTTGAACATGATCAGTCAAGCAAGGCCGTAACTCCCGAGTTAGAAACAGCCAATGGAAACACAGATCATCATCATTACGGCAATGAAAACTGGAGGTTTTGGTTTCAAATTCCTATGGGCTTCTATTACGAGTAACGATCGGACCCACATTCCTGAAATATTGCAATATTGATAAAGCCGTAAATATGATATTCTGATACATACAAGTTCCATTATATATATTAACAGATTGTTTGCCGGGATTGATATAACACTAAAATTAAACATGAAATCAAGGATATTTCTGGCCGATTTGCAAGCTTGAGAATGGTGTGCTATTAATTGTAAGACCTAACATCACTTTACCTTTTAATCAAAGTACAGTAGAGTGTTTATATGTGCATTTACGGTGCCCTTTGCGAGTCCTTCTTGGTACTCGTGACTTGTGGTTCGACTTTTGCCATTTGTGGGCTTGACGGCTTGCTTAGCGAGGGGGAATCGGAGCAATTGAATAACGATTTGCGATTTTAGCATTCAGAATTCTTGCAGCCGTGAAAGATCAAAGGCTTGAAAGATTAAAGACTTGTAGGGGCATTAACTTGCAATGTTAAGCAAAAAAGACGCCAATTGAAACGCAAAATAAATTGCGGGCTACATTTCCGAAGCCCAGATCTCCCAAAAGCTCAATTGAATGAGGCTCATTGTGTATCAGTAGCTGGCACCAGTATTTTCCCAAACATTGTCAGTATTATATTACTGACAGCACAGGGACAATACCATGGGTGGGCTATGTGCATAATACAGATCAAACATGGAAGGCTTGGGAGTGTGCTGACCTTGGAGAGAAATTATCACAGTAAACACGGCTCTTTTTTGAAAACCTACAGAAACTGGTCATTGTTGCTTCATATAATTTGTGGTATATTTGGTATAGGTGAAGTACATGGGATTCCACTGCAAAATTATTTTCTATTGATGTTGCTGCAAAGAGTTGACCAGACTGCAACCAGGAGAACCTGATCAACAAAGAAAGTTCAATATTATACACAATAAATGTAATGCATGTAATGCATGTTAATGGTGCCTCAAATAATATAGTGCTAGTTAATTCAGTGATTAATAGTGTTATTTGTATGGTTAGTTATATCTAGCAGGGGTGTGTATTTTGAATTTGAGTACTCACTGTGAAGCTTGTTACCGTGCGCAACTCTATTCATAATTGATGTCACAAGGTTTTATAAAAGTGAGGTTCTAAATGATTTGTGGTTATTTCACTCTAAATGCAAGAACTCCTTACTTGTTGCAGTCTCATGGACTGTAAGAGGAAGAAGAGAGGGAAGGTGATGAAGAAGAAGACTTGGAAATGTAACAGTAGATTATTATTATTATTATTATTATTATTATTATTATAGTTCATTTATAACGCACCTACATATTCCGTAGCGCTGTAAATAAGTAGATGCCCCAGAGAACAATAATATATAATATGGGGTGATCAATATGTTCCTCTTTCATTGGTAAGTCATCCCCATGTTAGAATAATAAATCTTATGATACAAATTAGATTTAGACATTAGTGGAACGTTATATAGATTTTTATTCTAAGTTTATGTTAGTAAATGGGGAATAGTGGGAGAAAAGCTGCATCTATTCCAGAATTATTTTGCCACGTCAATGCAATAATAACAGTCCAGTTCATATTATGGATTTTACATGAATCAATATGAATCTTTTATTTAGTCAAACCATATTTTTTAAATATTGATCCTAGCTAATAGGGATGTATTTTTTAATTAAATTGATCTATAAATCAAATGAGAATGTAGCTAAGATTATTTTGAATTTGAATGCACAAAATGCCATACATGTCCAATTGTTTGATTGTTATTGTTGGTAAAGCAACCAAAAAAATCCAACAAAACACAAATAATAAATAATATAGAGCCTAACACATGAAAAAAAATGCATTTATATGCATGATCATTTTAGCTGATTCTGTGAAATATATGGATTTTCATTTTGTCTTGTTGAATAATACATTACCAATTTTAGTCACCAGGCAGTTCAGTTGTTCGGTTGTTAGAGCAATTGAAGATCTGTTTGTTGAATAAATGCCATGTGCACCCGTATCATTATTTCCAGCATGTTTATTGATATCACATCTTAGAACAAGCAACATGGGGATGTGCTAGAATATCATGAAGATGTGCAACTTCTATAATATAGGACTGAACCACTTATTCCCTTCACAGAAGAAACAAATGGAGCCTGTTACTAGGATACAAATTGATGAACAAATATGCAGTATAAGCTTAGTTCGGAGAGATGAACAGATGTTAAGATCAAAAGCTTAATCCTAAATTCTGTCTCCTTTCAATGAAACAATTTTTGACTTTTAACCCTAATGTTAGTTCAGGTCACTACAATAAAATTAAAAGAAACTGTGTTTTATCTTCACTTAAAGGGATATGGAAATATTTTTTTGTTGTAGCATCAGAACAAGGGTATTTAATGATGTGTCACAGTGTGTTTTATCTTCTGTACTGAAGTACATAAAAAAATAAGCAAAAATACAATGGTATTGTATTAAAGTGTTACCACAGTCCAAGGTCCCCTTCCAATTCATAAGGTTAACAAAAACAACTGCTCCCAGTAAATCATGACTGCATATAGGCTGAATGTATTTTTTTCTTTATAACACATTTTGGCTATTATCAAATCAAAAGCATACTGTAAATATTGGATATCAGTGGTTCTTAAAAAACAAGCCATAATTTATAAAGAAAATTTACTTTTAAGGATTATGTAAATAGCATATAGTAGTGTATCACTTCTTCCACATCAAAAGGCAGCATCTGTTAACCATAATCTAAAAGCTAAATCTATTTGATTGCAGCAGACTCTCTGAATTATGGCCATATAATTATGATGATTTTTCATGTATTTTACCTGTTACTACAAGATAACATGATTTATTGGGATGCTTCTACCTTTGTATTTGTGTAAGTAGTCAAACAAGCAGATAAAAATAAACACACAAACAAAAAAACAAAACATGTACCAAACATGTACCAAAAGAAGAAGGGTTTATTTTCATATTTTATGAAACTTTTAAACTTTTCTATTATTTTCTTTTCTTAAATTATGTATATTCAATAACATAAACAGAACATAATATAATCTAAATACTGTATACAGATTATAAGAAAAGCCATAGGTACTGCCATTCTGTGATTTAAGTGTACATAATAATCATGTAATGATCAACCATGCAGTAATCAATTACTATCAATTCACATAAAATTTAGAACTGTATATCAATGTAAGTTAGGATCTCATAAAAAATGTAAATTAACTGAAAAATGCATTTGAAGATATAAAATGTCAGGACAGTTGCATTATATACAACACAGTCAATCCATTTAAAAAGACTAGTGTTGGATGATCTGTAGGAAAACAAGGTGAGAATTTATAAAATATCACATATATAGTTGTCGTACTGCAAGTTTGTGTGTTAAGCTCGCAATGTAAGCCGAAAGATGCGAGTTGAGAATGCGAAATGCACAGAGAAAGAGGAGCATGCGCTTTGCAAAATAAGAGCCGTGCATGCGCCATGTGCTGCAAGAGGATGGGAGAGGGTGACGAAAGAGACAGGGTGGGAAAGACAGGGTGGGAAAGACAGGGGGAGAGAGACAGGGGAGAGGGGGAAAGGGAATTAGGAGAGGGTAAGGGGGAAAGAGACACAGGGGAGGGAGAGGGGGGAAGAGGCACACGGGAAAGATAGTGGCGAGAGACACAAGGGAGGGAGAGGGGGAAAGAGACATGGGGGAGAGACACAGGGGAGTAAGAGGGGGGATAAATAGGCACAGGAGAGGGAGAGGGGGAAAGAGACACAGGGGAGGGAGAGAGGGGGAAAGAGACACATGGGAAGGAGATCGGGGAAGAGACACAGGGGAGGGAGTCAGGGAACATACACAGGAGAGAGAGAGGGAGGTTAAAGCGACACAGGGGAGGGAGAGGGGTAAAGAGACACAGTGAAGGGAGAGAGGGGAAAAGGAGACACAGGAGAGGGAGAGGGGGAAAGAGACACAGGGTAGGGAGAGGGGAAAGAGGCACATGGGAGGGAGGGGGGAAAGACATAGGGGAGGGGGAAAGAGACAGGGGGGAGAGGTGGGAGAGAACAAGCGAGGGAGAAGGGGAAAGAGACATGGGTGGGAGAGACACAGGGGACGAAGAGGGGGAAGAGACACAGGGGAGGGAGAGAGATGGGAAGGAGACGCACGAGAGGGAGGGGAGGATAGACACAAGGGAATGGGGGGAAGAGACACAGGGGAAGGAGAGGGGGAAATAGCACGGGGTAGGGAGAGGGCAACATACACAGGGGAGAGAGAGTGAGGGTAAAGAGACACAGGGGAGGGAGAGGGGGAAAGAGACACAGGGGAGGGAGAGGGGGGAAAGAGACACAGAGGAGGGAGAGAGGGGGAAAGGAGACACAGGAAAGGGAGATGGGGAAGGAAACACAGGGGAGGGAGATGGGTGGAAGACACAGGGGAGGGAGATGGGGAAGAGACACAAGGGAGTGAGATGGGGGGAAGAGACAAAGGGGAGTGAGGATGGAGGGGGATGAGACACAGGGGAGGGAGAGACAAAGGAGAGGGGGAAAGAGACACAGGGGAGGGAGAGGGGGGAAAGAAACGGGGGGGAGAAAAATAAAATATTATCCCATCACGTGACTCGTAATACTATATCAGGGCTTAGCATATGCTGGGTTTTAGGGAGCAATTGCAGGTAAAAATGTAGTGCTGGCCCCTAAAGATTTAATGATTTTAGGTATATTTATATAATCACTTCCCTTGCTCCTAGAAAAGGTTGATTTGCTCCTTACTAATCTGACTGGCTCCTATATTACATATACATTTATCAACCCCATACTACAGTATACATTATTGATGCCTTGGGGACATACACAATTAATTAATCTTGTCAAAGACAATTGCTTGCACATAAGAGAAACATGTTATTTATCAAAGCAGACAAATGCAATCATCAGTGTAGGTGAAACCCCTATTTGACGTCAATACACAATAAAATATTGTTCATTAGTGTAGAAACTTTATATTAAAACACAAAAATAAAATATCAGCCAAATTAGATACACTTTTCCAAATATTTCTGGAATAATTTGCTTTGGAAATTGTAAAGCCACATACGATGTACAAAGCACATGATATATATAATGATCAACCATGCTAGAAATTGCTATCAATTCACATCCAATTTAGAACTGTATATCAATGCAGGTTAGGATCTCATAAAGAATTTAATTTAACTGAAAAATACAACATTTGAAGATGTAAATTGTCATGACATAGTTGCATTCTATACAACACAGTCAATGCATTTAAAAAGACTAGTGTTGGATGATCTCTTAGAAAACAAAGTGAAAATTTACAAAATGTCACATATATACAGTAGTTGTTGTACTGCGAGTTTGTGTGTAACGCTCACAATGTAAGCCGAAAGATGCAAGTTGAGAATGCAAAATGCGCAGCAAAAGCAGCGCATGTGCTTTGCAAAATGAGAGCCGTACATGCCCAATGTGCTGCAAGAGGGTGGGAGAGGGTGAGGAGAGAGACAGGGGAGAGGGAAAAAGAGAAACAGGAGAGGGAAAGGGGGGAAAGAGAAACAGGGGGGGGAGAGGAGGGAAGAGGCACACGGGAGGGAGAGGGGGAAATAGACGGGAGGGAGAGGGGGAGAGACACAAAGGAGGGAGAGGGGGAAAGAGACACAGGGGGAGACACAGGCGAGGAATGGCTCTTTCCTGCCTCTATTTGGGAGACACGAGCAGAGTTTGAGTTCTATTGTATATGTTGTAGAAGTCCATCAATATTTAAACATTCTACAATCTCTCCAACACAAGCGATTGCATCATAGTTTTAGGCAAGTCCTGTTGATGTAGACTTCCCCACCAACTTTCTATTTTATAATTGTTCTTTTGATATTAGCTGCTTGAAGTAAAGAGGTCACTCCAGTTTCAAGTTTTTTTAATGATTTTCTTAAAGAGCGATAAAAGAAAAAACGTACATAAATCATCCCTGACATCTTAAGCATTGTTAGTGGGCAATTATTATGCAAACGAAAAGCTTCTGAACACTGACTAGCTGCTTTGACCAATTGTTGGTTTCAGTAATGGTGAAAGTCATATCCTCCAGTATTATTGTGCAGTTACGTCCCTTTCCCAAAACTCAGACACTCTAAGAAACAAATTATCATAAAGAAACAGCACACACAATTCTGAATATTTGTGGAATGATTTACAGTAAAGAAAAAAGTCTTGTACAATGTATATCAAGCTGTAAATTGTCTTAAGATGACATCAACTAATTTGGGGGGTGATGGAGTCCCTTAAAATTGTGTATATTCTTATTGTCATTAATATGCATCAAGTAATAACCTCTTTCAGGTGATTTCAATAGGTTGAATTTAACTCATATCAGGATAAAGCAGCCTTTTCTCAGGATGTCAGAAGCACTAGTTATAAGCAGTAATTTGCACCAGCTGAGCGGAACATCATTTATTCCTGAATGTGTTATTTCCCTTACCATTGATACAAAGTTTTTTGACATCCTACACTTCTTGCTTATAGAGAAGGGGCTATATTCGCCTGGATTTCTTACTCATTGGAAAACACTATTCTTTCTATTTTATGTACTGATTTACACATTATAAAAAAGCTCTAATACAGTACTGAATTTTGGAATCTCCTGGTTTAAGAAATTGACAACTGTTCTACTTGACTATGGGCTCTATTAAATTCCAGGAGTTCAATTTGCAGGAGTTACAAAGTGATTCAATTTGAAAAGGCTGCAACGACATGTCTGGAATCCAAATCCGTAAATCATGCTTCGGGACGTAACATTTCTGGGCGCGAACATGATAAATTATTCAAACCCGTAGTTATGGGTTTAGATGGAGCTCATAAAACTAATACTAAAACATGGAGGTTACATTTCAATCACTTACGGTTTTGAAGTCCGTGTTGCGATCGGGCACGCATTCCAGAAATAATGCAATATACAAAAATAAAGAAATGTAATATTCTACTCCATGTAAGTGCTGTTATATGTATTAACACAGTGATTGCAGGGATCGATATAACACCGAAATTAAACATAAATAAAAAAATAATTATTGCACATTTGCGAGCTTGAGAATGTTGTGCTATTAATTTTAATAACTTTCATAGCTTTCCCTGTAATTTAAAATACAGGATTGTGTTTATATTTGTGTTTAAAGTGCTACTGACAGGAGTTTAACCCCCTTGCTGGTCATCTCTAGTACCCATAGGATTTTTGGCTAAATGTGTCATTTACGGGTGTGAAAACAGTTGCAGGCTTGAGGACTTGTAGCAATTTAGTAGTGATTTGCAATTGTAACATGTAGATCAAAGGCTTAGCTGGGTTGTGGTTCCAATGTGGCACACACTGTGTGTTTCCCCCTGTAACCTGCGGATCTTTTGCGGGTAGCTTAAAGAGGCCAATTTAATGACTGTAACTTTTGCAGGCTCCTTTACGGGCTTCTGGAACTATAAATAGGCAGATTTATTAGGCCCTTTGTATTTAAGGGACCACTGCAGTTCAAGAAAACAGGCACTTGTTTGTAGGCACCAAACTAACAATGAGCCTTAATATTAGGAGCTATTCAATTCCTTACTCGTAAAACTGGCTTCATGTAACGGCGAAGACTTTTTATTCTCAATATACATATCTATTCAAATCCATGCTATCTATGTTTTACATAATGTACTTGCAATTCGGAAACCCATGTACTGTCCATAATATACAAGTGGCATGATCACACAATTAAATTACTGTGCTCTTTCCCCACTGCCGATCAACATGAAGACCACACTTGATCCCCACTATATATATAAAAATTAACCCTGTGCCACAGAGGTCTTTAAAGGACCCAGTGGCACCAAAATGTTAACCCCTACATTGGGGTCCCTAACAATCCCCTGTGGCACACATAGTTAATCCCTATGCCACTCACTAAGTAGCCATGGAGGTCCTTGCAAACACATATGCCATCTATGTCAAATAAAAATAAGATATATGCCATGGAGATACTAGAAGGACGTCTGTAGCATTAAACCCCTATCCTAATACATAAGGAATACTATGGAGTTCCTTAAAGGACATCTGTGTCTCTAAAAATTAACCCCCTGCTACAAAGGTCCAAAGGCATCTAAAAAGTAAGCAAATACCATGGGGGTCTTTAAAGGACCCCTATGGTATCAACCACTAACCCCTACCTACAGTACCTTTAATGTCCTTTAAAGTACCCTGTGGTAAAACTATTAACCCCTACCTACTAACACTAATTACACAAAGCTAAATTAAACTAATCACCAAAAATAAAATAAACAAATTATGACAATTATGATTAGCTGAAATAGGATAAACACCTATTTCAGCCAATCAGAATGCTTAAAATTGCATTCAAGCCACAAAAGTGTGCAAAAGCCATTTGTGGTGATGGTGCTCCTCTTAGGAGGAGCGACTTCAGTTTCAGTAATTTTCTTTTTAGAGAGTCGACTTCTTGGCCCAAAAGATGAGGAAAAGAGCTTCAATACTGAAGAGGACTTAAACTTCTACAAGCAACACTATTAGTGTTTTTTATTTTTTTTAGTGTTCATGTTTTTTTACATAGGGTGCCATTGAGGACCCCCATGGCACATTGGGGGTTAAGATTAGTGTACCATGGTGGTCTATATAGATCACCATGGTACTGGTTTAATTAGCTTACCATGCACGTCCTTTAAGGACTCCTATGGTAGGTAGGTGTTAATAGATTTACCACAGGGGTCCTTTAAGGAACTCCATGGTATTCCTTATGTATTAGGATAGGGGGTTAATGCTACAGAGGTCATTCTAGTATCTCCATGGCATAAATCTTATTTTTTATATGCCATGGAAGGCATATGTGCCTGCAAGAACCTCCATGGCTACTTAGTGAGTGGCATAGGGGTTAACAATGTGTGCCACAGGGGTTCATTAGGGACCCCAATGTAAGGGTTAACATTTTGGTGCCACGGTGTCCTTTAAAGACCTCTGTGGCACAGGGTTAATTTTTATATAGTGGGGATCAAGTGTGATCTTGGTGGAGGGAATCCTCTGGGATTTTTTATTGGTCTTAGTGTTGATTGGCAGTGGGGTTAGAGCACAGTAATTTAATTGCGTGATCATGCCCCTTGTGTATTACGGACAGTACATGGGTTGCTGAGTTGCAAATACATTATGTAAAAAGTAATATTAAGGCTCATTGTTAGTTTGGTACCTACAAACAAGTGCCTGTTTTCTTCAACTGCAGTGGTCCCTTAAATACAAAGGGCCCTATTAAATTTGCCTATTTGTAGTTCCAGAAGCCTGTAAAGGAGCCTGCAAAAGCTACGGCTATTAATTTGGCCTCTTTTAACTACCCGCACAGGATCTGCGGGGTTACAGGCTGAAAAACACAGCGTGTGCCAAATTCGGAACTCCGACCCAGCTAAGCCTTTGATCTTTTAAGCCTGTAAATATTACAATCGCAAATCGCTATTAAATTGCTTCAATTCCCCAATTACGCACTTGTGTTCAAACCCGTAAATGGTAAATGTAGCCAAACATCCTATGTGTACCAGAGAGAACCCGCAAGGGGGTTAAACTCCTGTCCGTAGCACTGTAAAAGCAAATCTAAACACACTCCTGTATTTTTAATTACAGGGAAAGCGATGAAAGTTATTAAAAATAATAGCATTCTCAAGCTCGCAAATCTGCAATAAATTGTATTTTTATTTATGTTTAATTTCCGTGTTTTATCGATCCTGGCAATCAATGTGTTAATACATATTATAGAATACGCATGGACTAGAATATTATATTTATTGATTTTTTCATATTGCATTATTTCTGGAATGCAGGCCTTCAAAACTGTAAGTGATTGAAATGTAACCTCCATATTTTAGCGACGTAATGATGACGGTCTCTTTTACTATTGGCTCTGTCTAAATTAGTAACTACGGGTTTGAATAATTTATCATATTCAAGCCCGGAAATGCTATGTGCCACAGCATGGTTTATGGATTTGGTTTTCGGCCATGTAGTTGCAGCCTTTTCTATTTTAATCGCTCTGTAACTCCTGCAAATTCAATAGAGCCCATAGTTTTTATAATTTTGTTGTAATTTAAGTGTTTTTTATTGTTTGTAATATAGTTGTCGTAATTGCAATGTTGGTCACGCATTGGTAATTTATTACATCATTGCGCATGTGCAATGAGCACCAAAGGCGCTCATTGCAGGGCTTGCGATGAGCATCGAAGGCGCTCATTGCGAGGTTTGTAAGGTTCAGGGGGTAGAGAGAGGCTCATCGCAAGGCCCAGATAGAAAGCACTGCAGGGTCTCCAGTGCCAGGCTTCAAGGGCTGTGACTGGCTGACCCTACTGGCTGTGCTGCATTTTCTGAGGAAGAGAAAGCAATTGAGTGGGCGGGCGCTTGCATGGACAGGCATGCGCACATGCAGGCAGCCTGCAGAACCAGAGAGAGGAGAGACACGGGGGGGGGGGGGGGAGAGAGACACATGGGAAGGGAGAGGAGGGGGGAGAGAAACATGGGAAGGGAGAGGAGGCGGGGGAGGGACACATTGGAAGGGAGAGGAGGTGGGAGAGACACAGGGGCCAGTAAAGTAGAGGGAGGAGAGCCTCGCAATGAGCTCCTCCATCTAGTAGAGGGGGGAGTGGTAGAGGGGGGCAGACGCTTGCAATGTGTGCGATGCCAGTGATGAGCGCAAAGGCGCTCATAGCAAGGCCAGTAAAGTAGAGGGGGGGGGATCTGGCAATGAGCACCTCCCATCAAGTAGAGGGTGGGAGAGGTAGAGGGGAAGAGAGGCACGCATTGGAAGGCCCGTGATGAGCTCAGAAGCTAGAAGTAGAGGATGGGAGAGGCTCGCAATGAGCACCTCCTTTCAAGTAGAGGGGGGAGAGGCTCTCAATGAGCGCTAAAGTCGCTCATCACAAGGCCAATAAAGTATAGGGAGGCGCTCATTGCGAGGCCTGCTCATTGCGCTGATTGCGAGGCAGCCAGGTTAGAGGGGGGAGCACCTCGCAATGTATGGCAAACACCATTGCCAGGCTTCAAATGTTATTGTCGTCATTTTTGACGGCAAGTCACTAGTCTCTATATAATGTATGAATGTAAAATCTCTTACACACACAATTTACTCAAATGTATCATGGACTCTACATGGAACAGCAGAGGCATCACATTTAATTTTTTTCTAAATAAAAACTTGCTGTTTTATTTTTTCTGATTAATTATGCACTTAGTTTAAAGCTTTTAAACAATTGTTTTTATTGTGCAGCGGTCATTTGTATTTTTTTTCCTTTAGCATACATTGTAACAATCTATTTTGGGCTGCTCATCAGTGGCAGAGCTAGTAAATGGATATCCCTGGTACATTTTTTTTTTTTGCTCTGCCCCTTCCCAAGGTGGAGGCCAAGGGGGCTCAGAGGGGGGCAGGTTGGGGTGGGACAGGGTGGTGAGCACCCTACACTACACTACAGAAATAAAAAAATTATAAATACAAAAAAAAAAAAATTAGACAGCACTGGGACCTCTCAGAGTGGGGCCCTGGTGCATTGCACCACCTGTACAGCATTATAAACAACATTTTATATTAGTATGATAAAAAAAAACAATGACATTGATGACAGAGTATACACTACGACTTTTCTGTACCTCATTGTCAATGGAGAGTGCACCAAAATATAAATATATATAAATAAACTACACTAAAGCTAAATAGATTGTAAATGATGGGAGTAACACAAGTGTAAAACTGTGGCATCACCCGTCTGTCCCCACTCCAATCATATTAAATGCATCTGACTCATCCTCCACACGCAATGCTCAGTTTCTGCAGCACCCCTCTGTCAGTCACTCCATTGGCTTCCCATAGCCTCCAGAATAAAATTCATTACATTAGTGCTCTCATCTCATAACACTCTCCCAACTACCCTCTTCCCTCTGATAACAACCTTCTTCTATCCTCCTCCCTTATCACCTCAAGGACTTTTCTCGTGCTGCCCCTATTCTTTGGAATTCTCTGTCTCGCTCCACTAGACTATCCTCCTGCCTCAAAATCTTCAAAGCCTCACTGAAAACTCATCTGTTCAGCCTTGATATATAGAACGCATCTATCACCGCTTTATCTCACCCGTATCCTTTAGACTACGTTTGCGAGTTTAAAATCGTTTGGTGCTTCAGGAAAAGCATGATGTATGTTTGATTTTAAACTCAATAACAGGGCCCTCCATTCTTGTGCAATGTGATAAAAATATTTTTGTATTTAACCCCTGTACAGTGCTACGGAATATGTTGGCAAGTTACGAATAAAGGATGATAATAATAATAATAATAATAATAATAACAACAACAATAGTTATTTTAAGTGTAAGTTTACTCACAAAAAATCAACTTATAAATAAATTAAAATTTTTATTGATATAAATGAATGATGATTATTAATGTTAGACTTTAAAATAATTCTATAAGACTTTTCTCAGGTTTAACCTAAGCACAGGTATCTCAGTCATAATTACTGAACCAAAAATAAGCACATTGCACTTTGACAGGGATAGACTCTTGTTGGTCCCTGGGGATATATTTGGGAATGATTGCTATAAGGTTTATCAAAAACAAATATGATAATTTATGTAAGCGTAACATTAACATTTTGAAAACCCAACCCATGTTTTATTTCATTTGTTTTATTACAATATCTTATTTATTTATTCATCTTCATTTGAACTCTATGTTTTGAAATATGTTACATGTCTTTTCCAGTATGCTTGTCTGAGTAATTTTTGTAAATGCTTTGAAAAAGGCATATAAATTTTATATATATATATATATATATATATATATATATATATATATATATATATATATATTAGAATATTCTTGCTGATTAAGTGTGTCTGATGTTTCTCCTCTTTTTATTGAGCAGTTTTTGCTAATGTTTCCAGTCAACAACTTCTAGTACAGATATAAAAGAAAAAGCCGGTTGTGTTGAAACAATCTTGAATTGATGTATAGTATCTATGAAGCAGTTGCTTTATGAAATAGGCTCCAGGTACCATAGTTTGCTGTTCAGACAGCAATAAAAAGTATCCTTGAAAACATAATACAAAGAATACATGCACAGAAAGTCACTGATTTTTTTTCCATTTAATATTGTGTACTTGTGGTGCTTATCTAGACACGATAGCAAACATAGCATTTTCACTGGGCGAAAACAAGCCGATATAGTGTATATCCAGAAATATTCACATTCTGACCTAATAAAGAAAAGCCAAAGTATTATTGCTTCCAGTGATACAACTCAAGAAATTAATGTTACACTGAATATACATATAAGGCCATGAGCCTCATTCAATTGTAAGCCCGCAGTTTGCAGGCTACAGGCCGTATGTCTGTGGGCTTGAGATTTACTACAATTATAGAGCGATTCAATTCAACAAGGGCGCAACTTACGGGCCAAAAGCCGAAACTGTAAACCATGTAATCATATGTACTGTAGCATTTCAGAGCATGAACATGATCAATTAGGTAAGGCCTTAACTACTGATTTAGAAACAGGCAATAGAAAATGAGACCGTCATCATTACGTCATCAAAACAAGGTAGGTTACACATCAATCAATTAGCGTTTAGGGGTCCGATATTAGATCAGACCGCAATCAAAAATGAATGAAGGAAATGTTATAGTCCATGTGGGTGGCCTGATATGTATTAAATTTTTGATTCCCAAGATTGCTGTAACACCGAAATGACACATAAAAAAAGATGTTGATTGCAGATTTATGAGCTTGAGGCTGTTGTGCAATTAATTCTAATGTTTTTCATCGCTTTCCCCATCTTTAAAAGTGCATTATTGGTTTTTTTTGCATTTACAGTGTGAGTCCTATCTGGTACCCATAGGATGCTCTTCTACATTTGACATTTATGGATGTGAAAATATTTGCGGGCTTGAGGAATTGTAGCAATTGAATAGGGATTTGCCATTTGTAACTCTTGCAGGCTTGAAAGATCAAAGGATTAGATGGGGATGTAAGTTACGGTTATAACAACCGCAGTGATTTTCAGCCTGTAACCCATAGATCATTTGCGGTTCGCAAAAATACACAAATTGAATAGCAAATTAGTTTATGGACTACATTACGGCTCCCGTAAACAACAATAGCTCAATTGAATCAATGCCCATGTTTACTAGAAGGTACATTTCTGTAAAATTCATGGTTATTCAGTCATGACCAACTCTTCATGACCCTATGGACTACAGCAAGCAAGCCACATCTGTCAGCCACTACCCTCTGAGCTCCCTCAATCCATTTTCATTGCTTCAATAACCTCATCTATGCATCTCTGCCTCTGTCATTGCCTTTATTTATGTGCCTTCAATCTTTCCCAGCTTCAGAGACAAACCATTATTTCTAATTTTTCAAGGTTCACTCAACACAGGGTCTCTACCAAATGAGAAAGAATAGGTGTCTCTAGGTGTACCTTTGTAATGACCTATTCATAGGGTGCCACTAAGGGTAAATAACATATCTAAATAACTTGTAGAGACAGAAAGTACCCTTTAATAGTGCACACCTATTAATCCCAAACTGTGTATTTGTTTTTTATATAATTTACTAGCGAATTGCCCGTCAAAAAATGACGGCAATGAAATTGTAAGGTAGCTAAATTAGTAAATGAATATAGTGTACCTATTTTGAAGCATTGTGATGAAGAGCTGGCAATCTGTGTTGATGTTGCTGCAGCATTAGTGGTGTGGAGCTGCTGTATAAGCATGCTGAATGTGTGCAGTGTAACACTGTGCGTGCGCGAGACCAAACCGTTAGCGTAGTCGTGTACTTCCGCATTGGTGTAAAATGGCGAGTAATGTGTGGTAT